>JAPYZM010002100.1:0-43187 GCA_030522845.1 Psyttalia concolor
ACACGTGAAAAAAGTAGTTTTTGACTCGTGGGACTATATCACTCGCCTTCGGCTCGTGATATAAACCTCCCACTCGCCAAAAACCATTTTTTTTCACTTATTACGAAATAGACTATTTCATCTCAATGTATCGAAAAAGTACTTTTCCGACACAGCGTGATGAAAAAGTGTTTTTCGTCTCAATGTGTCGGAAAACCAACTTTTCCTGCACATGGAGATGAGGAATTTTGTTCGTAATACGTGCAAAAAATGTCTTTGGGCTCGTGGGATTATATCACTAGTCTTTGGCTGGTGATCAAACCCTCCAACTCGCCGAGGTAAAAAATTTTGGCCGTAACGCGTTCAAAATAGTATATTTCATATCAAGTGAAAAAAAATGGTTTTTGGCGAGTGGGAGGTTTATGTCACGAGCCGAAGACGAGTGATATAATCCCACGAGTCAAAAAACACTTTTTTCACGAGTTACGAACATAATTTTTCATCTCAATGTGTCGAAAAAGTAATTTCTAATAACCTATGTAACTGGTTTGTTTACATTTTCTCATTTGATTTTTCTTGGGCGCGGATGAGCGGGAGGCCCTGTGCCCCTCGCACTTGACCGCTGCCTTTCCGACTCATTCCCACCTTATCGGGCCTTGGTGAAACTAATAGTATGTCATTCCGACGATAATACTATGACACACTATAGCATTTTTTGTTGCCATTGGATTTTTTCACTCATGTAACGTTGGCGTCCAAACTCACGGCGACCACTAGCCAATCACACGAGTAGAGCTCAGGAACAATATTTTTTTGTAGTGATTTTCAAGGGCTCGAGCTTGGAAAGTAGGCAATACCAATTCTCGAACGAAAAATTGCAAGAAGCAATTCAAAAAAATTTTACACCCCTTCGGCGTGAATTATAAAGCCAAACATATCAAATAATACTTTGATCACCTTTATTTCACTGAGAATATTTATCCAAAAGAGAAAAAAGAAATAAATAAAGGGAAAGAAAAGAAATAAATTAATCCGTAATCGGTCATTTGGAACTTATAGTGGAATCGTCATTTTAATCAAATTAATAAAACTACTATGAATACTACGTGATTCTCAATCCTGCGGTCTGGTGGAGAAGCAGAAACGAGGAATTAACTGAAAATATTATTGTAATATATGCATGATGACGTTAGAATATCCAATAGAATCATCGATATCACGTATTTTTGCCTGATTATGTCCTTTCAATTGTACTATTGTTGGAATTTCAGATATTATGAGACTGGCTCGATAAAACCTAGGGCGATAGGAGGCAGTAAACCGCGAGTCGCAACGACACCGGTGGTGAATAAGATAGCGGATTACAAGCGTGAATGTCCCTCGATTTTCGCTTGGGAGATACGGGACAGACTGCTGCAAGAGGGTGTTTGTAACAACGATAATATCCCCAGTGTGAGTATACCCAATCGAATTGCTTATAGCTCATGAAGATTTGATTGACTTTGTCATTTATAAGAGTCTCTAGAATGCCCAAGTAATGTGATTCCTCGAAATATCGTTTTTTTTAAAAAGGATAGCTCTCTAAAAATGTACAATAATTCTGAAAAAATAATAGAAATTATGCTCATAATGTAACTCGTAAAAAACGAGATATATACGAACGAGAAAAATTCACTTGATAAAGTCTAGTGAATTTTGCAAAAATTTCCGATGATTCCAATGCCATTCTAAAATTTTAAATAATTCGTTGGGAGATTATTTCATGGAATGACACAGATTTATGTATGAACGGAATTAACTAACTGGACCGGAGCAAAGTAGATCTCTCACAAAAATATAACTTTAGTGAGGACTACTCGAAATCCGGTTGGAAGAATTTGAATTATAGATTGAAAATTTTGCTCTGCTTTGCAAATATATTATCATGGAAGGAATATTTTTTGTTAAAATCACTTTCCTATCAAAAATTAAACCCATTCCGCCCGCCTTCAATGGGCTCATCTGGTCATTCAATTTTATGTTAGGAGTCGTTTTTCTCTGACAAAAATCTCACGCCTTCAACATTAATTACCAAATTCATCTGAGAAACTTTCCACATCCGAAAAAGGACAATCGCTTTTTAAATTAATAGAATCCCAAAAACCATAATCTGCCTGCACCGACATTTTTACCTCTCGCGGAAAAATTCATTACAACTGACATGTTCCATCTTGCAAAATCTCCCATAGAAAGCAAACCGACATACTTACCCATCGGATGCGTCCACTCGACCCTAATCAAAGTCTCGTCAATACAATCCCTTGGGATCTGTCCACGAAATGATCGGGCGGAGGTAATCGTTCCATTAGTCTCCCATCCTTCGGAATTCCCCTCCCCGCTTCCAAAAAAGAGCTTCTTTCAGAAAAACATTGTCGTTCGTTACACACAGTACAAGTCACTGCCACTTTTGTAGAGGCACCGGATAATGACCACTGAGGATTTACTCACTGGCAGCTATCTCCACTCCCTCCCCCTTCTCATCCCCACCAAGTTCCAAGTTGAGAGTGGCACGCGTACGCATCGTTATCCGCCGGATTCCCGGGACTTGAGAATGAATGGACTCTGATCAATCGATGATATTTTTTTCTTTCCCCACTTTCACCCAAGAAAATCCCTCCTCCATCATCAATGGCAGATCCACTGTGTGCCAGAGACATTATTACAACTAAAAGTTGTACGTTCATTTATTGGGGGTGATGGTTAACAACCAAGGGGCAGAGGAATCAGGCACGTTGAATGGAATCAGTTAAGCGTGTTGGACAATTATTCGTGTCTGGTCGGCCGTGTAATGGCTGTGTGCGCCCTGTAACTGCATGGATATAACTGAGGGCGAAATGCGCCTACAACATTGGTGGTTTAAGCTTCAAGAAATTATACCGCATACAGTGTACGACATCCCTCGGGGGATATTTCGCGGGCAGAATGTGTGGGATTTTTTTGTTCATTATTCGTTCCAAATCAATTGCCACTGATTCAGGGAAGGTCTCAGTTTGAATGAATTGCATCATCCCCGCTTAGCTATCAAGCACAGATGTGGTGACTTTTTTAAAGGGATTTATTGGAAGGATTTGTCTCGGGGGAGAGTCGGTATAGAAAGGGCTGAGGATTTCTGTAGATATTCTAAGTGAAATTTGGGTAATCATGGGGAACTGGTTTCAAATTGATGCAATTATTCCGGTTATTCAATGGGTTCTAAAAAAATTCGCAAAAATTTGGAAACCTCTGGATTACTTTTGACTGAGAGATTTACGTTTGAAAACCAAAATTAGAGTAATAAAAAAAAGAGCGCTTAAAAACTACACACAACAGAAGTAAAACTGCGCCAGTTCGGAATTCAAATTTGCAATTCACCCAAGTAGAAAAGGTACTAGCTGCGAGTACAAGATGCTGACGGATAGTGAGGAAAATACTTTGCGCCAGTACCAAGGTATTTTTGACTGGAAGGGTAATTTGACACTTGTTGGAAATTCTAAAAGTACGAGATGCTAGTGTTTGCTGCAAAGTTCATAGTTATTTCGAGCAAGGACCAATTTTAATGGTGCCAAGTGTAGAAAACCATTGCCGTTAGTACTACACGAAAAAAAATGGTACATTTAAACATAAATAAATGCAGTGTTTTTCTCATTTTGAGTTTTGTTGGTTGGCGAAGAAATTGATTGATTCTATTGAGAAGAAAGTTTCTTGAACGAAGGGGATTCATCCGTCTGGAAGGGATAAAAATTTTGAATATCAAATTTTGTAGTCCAAATTTTTTATTTTTTATTTTAGAAGTTTCATCTTTTTCATAAGTCAAATGCTTTCGCACAAAGAAATTACTTCCCAATTATAGAATCCCCAATAAAATTCAGGACTTGCAGAAAATAACTTGCAGTACTTGCGAAGAGTAACTCGCTACTTTTAGCAACATATTCAAGTCCCTTGGGGCCAGTATTTTCCGGATTATACAAAAATAAATTGCGCCAAGTAACATCTGGTATAGGCCGCGAGTGCATTTTTTTTCTGTAAATTCCTACCATAAAAAGTGCATACATCTTAGATCTCCACTGGTTCACTGGCATCTAGGCGGCTAATTTGAAATTTTCAACTTTGATCGATGCAATTACAGCGAGCGTCTGGGCTCGTTTACGTAAAGAACTAAGAGACCAACTAAACCATCGCCACTCAATCCGCACACTAATTCCACAATCACTCACGAGGCGGCGCGTCGTGAGTGTTATCCGCGCTCGGACTTATTCTACCGCCGAATGAACATGAGGAGTGGGGCAGTCAGCCAAGGCTCCCCACCATGTGCTGCTGACTCCCCACCGCTAACTGAACCCATCTCCCTTAAATCGTTTCACGAATTTGTGACATAGGACGCGCCGTGTTGTGGGCTTGCTCTATTGGGCCTAAGAAGTTTCATTTCAATTAGTACATAATTTGGCATCGGAAAAACGCTTTAGTTATTCAAGATATTCTCCAATCGCTTCCCTCTGTAACGGACTGAAAGTCAGTCAAAGTCACAAGTATTCAGTCATTTTCTTCAGAAGTTCTTGTCCTCATTGCCTCAGTTCACCGTATATTCTCATCACCACAATAATAAACGAACATAGGATCGTCCGTAACCACTTACATGACACTACTATTATTGTCCCAAGTACTTCAAGGACTGACGTCGGCTTGTTATAACTTTCCGAATTTACTCGGACTCGAATGAACCTCAGCTAACTGAGCCACACTGTTGCCGGGCATTTGGGATTATAACGACGGTACAACGACCAACAGAGAAAGCACCAGAAAAGCATTCTATGTAATAATTGGATGGCGGTGTTCTTTCATCCCTCCTGACCATCTCCGCCCGCTCCCTGCATTTCAAAATCAAAAAACCCGAACCTTTTTATTTCAGCCACTCGATGAGTACCATTGTCCGATAGTAAAACCGTAAAAAGGAAAACTTTATTTTGTTCATCCCTCGTACCCAAAAACTATCTGAGGATCGAATCAAATAATTCAAAAGAATCATAATCGAGGACGGAAATCTGGAGTGATTCAAATAGTGATAAAGTTAACGCTTTTTTCTTATTTTTTTTTGTGCTCCCGCAGGTGTCCTCGATCAACAGGGTGCTGAGAAACTTAGCTTCTCAGAAAGAGCAACAGGCAGCGGCTGTTCAGGTACATCAGGGTGCCGAGAGTGTCTATGATAAGTTGAGAATGTTCAATGGACAGGCAACTGGATGGCCGCCAGCGTGGTATTCAGCTACGCCTTCTCATCATCCACTTGCGGCTGGTATGCCAACGACAACGGCACCTGGATCAGGACAGTCACTCTTACCTGGTGGACAACTTCATGCACGTGATGATTCACTCCTCAAACGTTCTGGTAAGTTCAATCAAATTATGCAATGACGAATCACCATCGGTAGAAAAAAATTGAATATAAATAGCTCCCACTTTCTTCAAAACTTCAAACCAATTCTATTGAAAACTACGGAGCTCCTTGGAACCTTGTCCACAGAAGTTCATTTTTCCAAAAAGAAACTTCTTCGTCAAATTTTTTTTTATAAAAAAAATTATTCCGAAAAATTAATTTAAAAAATACAGCAAAACCATTTGCAATTCTAACGCCCTATAATTCCAATAAAATGACCCGAGAGAATTTCTCTGTCTTTTCTTAAAAGGACGCAGAAAATAAATAGTATTATTCTAGGGAATTCGAATAGAGCTCCAAGAGAGTTCTCTTCGAAAATTGTTATTTTAATTGAGATTATTATTCCGATGATTTTCTAGTAAATTTAATTATGCGAGGTAATAATGGAATACTATAAAAAACAAAAAAAAAAGTTTTGTAAAAAAAGCCGAGTAACCGTTTTGATACGCCGTCTCCTAAGAGAATTCGCAAACAAACAGTATTTAATGAGTTGATATAACATCTTTACACTCAATGGATGGATTGGATGAGAAATTAAAAAATAACTGAAATAAGAAATAGCGCCAAGTTTGTAAAGTTTTTTTTGCCTGTAATAATGCTATAGTTATAGATTTTATAACTCTAGGCTGATCAATGACCACTCAATATTACTAATCTATGTGGAGTGTAACAAAATGAGGCATAAAAAGTACTGTAAGATCTTAACGGACTCTAGAAGAGATGACGAATAAGAACATTTGGTTGGAGAAAAATGTTCCAAAATATAGTCATGACCAACGTACGTGACGCGCAATTTCAGACCCATTTTTTAAAATTATATGTACGTGTTTATGAATCAGTTCAAAAGAAAGTTTCTATTACGGACAGGATACTTTTATGAGAGAGAAGGAGAGAGGAAAGAGTACATATAACACAGTGAACGATTATTTTGAAAACCCGGGCTACGTACGTCATTGCGATCAACTCATTAAATACTGTTTGTTTTCGAATTCTCTTAGGAGACAGCGTATCAAAATGGTTACAATAACACTAGGGAAAATTGTTACTTGGCCTTACTAGGGTACAATAACGCTAGGGAAGGTTTGGATTGTGATATTTTTGAAAATTCCTGAATGCCTAATGACTATTTTCCTGCTGTGAATAATGTTTCAATTCTAAATCCTCTGACTACTCGTGGTGGAATAATCATTGACACAATCGACATTGTGAAAATGGCCAAAAATCGCGGCTTTTAAGAATATTTTGAGAAATAGATAAAATTGTATCAACTGATCTGAAAAACATGAAAAAATGAGAAGACATTGCGTACTTGGATAGAAGGAACTATTTCAGGATACAAGGAGATCACATAATAAAATACGCATTCCCACTTCAAACTTTCATTCAATTCTTTCTTGCAAATGTGCATTGTCAACAGTGTACTTGTGGGTAGCATGATGCAATAACCACTCTATAATCGGCAATTGTAATACATAACAATGTGAATCCACGCCTGCTATTCTTCATAAAATACTGGATAAAATGGGTCCCCTTCCAAGTCATATTCCTCTACTGCCACAATAGCTTGAGGATCTTCTGTTCTTAAATCCTCATTTTTTAAATCATTCAGGGAATACTGAGGACGTAACAACTGACTCCCAATCAATGTCAGCTGAAATAGGATGAAGAGGTGATGATATAATTACGAAAATTTGCTTAGTTTGTGAATAGTCATCGTCAATAATTTCATAACAAAATGTTAAAGCAAAAAATAGTTAAAGTTCGACTTGGAAAATATTCCAGTTTTTGAATTGTACAACTGTATTATCTGAGACCATTCACAGCAAAAAATTAGATTCAATATAGTACATTTCGATAGGATTGCAAGAAAGGGTTTTTTGGTTCGTATCGATCCGAAGACACCATGTGGGGAGTGGAATTTTGCGCACGTGGAGTGTGTGTAAAATGTTACTTTACACACGGTGTGTCGAAAAGTGTGAATCGAATCATATTTTGTGAGATTTTAATAGTTCTTTCTTTATTTCTTGCTGATAAAGAAATCATCAAACAATGTACATAATCATAAGTCACTGTCTATCGGTTACCAAAATAATTCCTGACTTTTTCACGTAAGACCCTGTGTTAAATAGCCATTATTCCGGATTTCTTCTTTAAACAAAGCATAACGATAACTAAATCGCGAAATGACAATATGGTTCGCAGTCTAATCCAGTTTTCTGATAATTGTTCATAGTTTTCAATAATCTTTTACCCAATTTACCCAAAAACTGGACTACTTCAATATTCTGTAGAAATGTATTCCTTTGCAATTAAATTTTTATATATTTTTTTTCATTCTTTTTCTTTGTTACATTTTGGGGTTTTTTGAGGACGTTTGCTAAACTTAAGCTGCCTCTACTCCCACTCATGGCTTTTCTCGCCTGTTAACAATGGAGTCTCCTGATTTTTTTGTAACTGACGCAACTGTGTATCACTGAGAGTTAAGCCCCAGTACGCAGTAGAATTTCGAGTGTACCTGAATACATCCACTCCTTCTCTTCCCACGTTTTCTTCATCTCTACCCCAATGTTGCTGGCGTTTACTATAATAGGATCACCGAAATCGTCCAAGCGGCTCAGATTGCGGGCGCAGATTGGCCCGCAGATGACGATTCCAGATGCGGATGGGAGAGAGGCCTTCTCTTGCTTTTGCCTTATTCTAAAACGTTCAATAGGCAGATTAACTGTGCGCGCGCCTACGGAATCACCTCATGCTCGATGGAATTTGACAATTTGTGGGTGGGGAAGGAGAGTCTTTATGAAATGTACTTCTTGAGGGGCAAAAAAGTTGGAACGTCGACTTTCGACGGGAAGTGCGTTCTGTATGTTGTATGTCATTATTTTAAAGCCATTTTATTTTGTGAAAATATGAGTTTTTACCCGATTTTTTCCGTTACGAATTTATTGGAAAGAAATAAAGTTTTTCGTTTCACTTCAAACTTTTTCACAAAGACATTAAATTAGGTGAACCCAATTACGAAGTTTAACATGAAGTCTATTAAAATGACAACTACTGAGAGCAAAATAAAGCTCTTTCTTTAGAAAGCTATTGGCATTCAGTAAAAAATAAGTCAACTTTTGAAGACAATATTTATTCAATTCTCTATCTTCCTCGTATTATACCTGTGCCATCTCCGGAATATCCAATAACTGTAAATAAACAATTCAGTATCAAAGTCATTGCTCAATTATAATCACTGTTATCTTGTTGATTATGTAATGAGTTATGATTTTTGCATACGTCGGAATCCATGTAATATCTGATCTGTGCATACCCAAGTGGCTTTCTAAATATATTAACGGTTTACATCTCGTCAGTTGGTCTACATAGTCTAGTTATATCTGACAAATATCACGCTGATCATAAAGACGTACGATGCTGAAAAATTACTCCTGAATTTTTAAGACAAAAATTTGTAATCAACCACTGGGTTTCTGGAAAGTCTGATATATTTTGTTGCTGAAAAAACAGTTAAATTTTGGAATATTCAATAAAATTGCTATTTTTAAGCCAGCAATTTTCTCACCTGATGTGATGTTCCACTTCGGCAATTAGATTAAAAATTATAGATTAATTGAAACTTCAATGATAATTTAATATGAAAAATCTAATTATCCTGAATTTTTAAGTGAAATACGAGCTTCCACGATCGATTTGATATTAGATTGAATTCAAATTCAACACGAAAAAAATTATTGCTTACTATATTGCATTAATTGCAATGTAGCATCCGGAATAGAATTTCGCGTGGGCATCTCAGGATCTCAAACACATTTTATAAATTTTCGACAACGAAATAACTGCTATCTTATCAAACGTTTTAAGAAAAGGTCGTCATGCAGCTTTCATGGTATTTATACCCTATACGGAATGCACGTGAGGATACCAATATGAGCTTCTACACTGCGAAAAAAAAATTCTTCAGCGGAATAATTCTCCTTTCCACAAGTAAATTAACTTACCTCACCTAATGTGTATCAATAGTTGCACCTGGAACATGTGGATTATCTTGGGGCAACAAACTGTGCTAGACTAAAGTTTCTTTCTTTTCAGTGTATTCTCCATTTTTTCAGTAAACAAATTGATTTTATTACCCCTGATAAAAAAATACCGTACATATGGTTGAAAATTTATGTTTGATCACCAAAGTTGAGTTTTTAAAGTGAACGATACGTCTTTAAGTTCGTTCTCATTATCTTCTCTCAACAACCCCCCGAATCATTCAAACTGATTAGAATAATTTAAAAATCGCCATTCTAAGAGGTACCAAAAAGTCTCTTATCTTTTAAAATGTTGAACCATTCTTTGTTGAATTCGAACGATATTTCTACATATTTTTTCCAATCAAAGCAGATTAATCTTGAAGAGGATGAAGGATGAAGATTAATGTGCTTTGATGTAAAAAAATGTTAAAAAGCAGCAGGAATTTTTTTGAAATATAACAAGGAACTCTTCTGATAACCCTTAAAAAAGAACAAACTGTCTATCGAATTGTACCAATCACTGTCAAATTCTCATCATCAAAGAGTACAACATGTTGACGCATCGTATACAGAGAGGAGTTGAACCAGTATACGGAAGCGCGGCGGAACGGAATCGAGTGCAATCAGACGAATTGCAATCGGTAGGTCCTATGATCCGACTAGTTTCGGTAGTTATACCGTAGGAGAGTACTGGCTGGGAAAGGGTTGGGGTAGCGTTGGGCGGGTTGAGCATCATCACCAGTAGCAAATTCGCACACTAATTTAAAGACGTGGACGTTGGGTTTGTGTGTTGGTGTCGAATCCCCGAGGAGGGTGCTGGTATTTCGTGAGGAGGATTTTGAAATGGCGGGAGATGAGCCCGTGGGAGTGGGCGGGAGGAAGGGGGTGGCGCGGTGTCCGGTTAGGGGGTGAGCAAGCGAGAAAGCGAACAGCTGACGGCCGGATAGAATGCTGAAGCGGACAAGGGAGAGATGAAGGAGTAACTGCGGGGCTGCGCGGGGGAAGAGAGATGCAGACGGAATGAAAGAGAGAGCAAACCCGAGGGTTCGGTGCGCAGAGGCGGAAGATAATCGCCGGCCCTCCCCGGGGTGGTTGACAGCCATGTGCTGTATATGTGAACCAACACTATTGCACAATTTCTTGATATCTCGACTGGCTTTCTCTTTTCCATTTCGAATATTTGAAAATTTTCTCCTGTTATCCCAAAATTTTTACAACTCTTGTACGTATTTTTCCTTTGGGAGTCAACGGGAAAAGTGGAGAAATGAATTTATTTGTTTATGTTTATGTGCAACAACTTTTATTACTTTCTCATAGAAGAGGAAATACGCTTTGTAAAACACGTTTCTACATTTTGGTCCCCCACACATAGATAACTTTTCAGATTCTTTCGTAAATGGCCTGCTTATATAGAAGTATATACCAGATTTAGAAAGTTTCTTTTGGTGATGGTTCAATATCTGATTGAGGGAAAAAGTCTTCATTATAGAAACTCAGGTTATGACCTTAAATCTGTTAAATTTTCGGAAAAAAATATAAATCTAACTTTGTAATTACATTTGTTGCTGATTGAAGCCAATCAAAGGAATATGCACTCTTTTAATACATCACTTCATAACGGAAGTCAACTGCAGAAAGGAAAACATCACAATTGATCTTTTCCCGTTATTGCATTACGGAATTGTCCATTAAAATTTCAATTTATTTTTGAATGAGAAAATGACAACGATGAAAATTTGCACATGAAATTTGAACCTAATTTTTCCATCAGTGCATTTCAAAAAAATGGTCCATGTAACTCGGTTAGTTCCTCTCCAATTCGGCATTTCCTCCTCTCTTTTCATCCCCTTTTTTCCTCTGCAAAAACTCTCTGAATTGGATTACATTCAACAAAAGTGCACTTCACTAGACAATTCCACTTTTTTTTATTGTTTCATACAAACTAGGTTTCTGGGGTCCCATGACAAATGAATGCACAATTTATACTCATTTCTTGGATGAGAAAGGAGCAGATATTTTTACATAAAGTCAAACTTAAACTTTTTAGCAGTGCATAAGAAAAAATCTTCTACGTAACGGTTTAGCTATTCTCCTCCTTCAATAAGTCATTCTACCTCATCCATCCACTTTTTCTAAGTTATAAATATTCAATTAGGACTTTTAATGAGCTATGAACTTAAATTTAAAAGCGTTTTTGCTATCAATATTTCAGCTTTCAGATAATGAGATTGAATCGGGCAATGATCATAACGATCATTTAATTTTTTCCACGGAAAGATTGCAATTTATGTAAAATTAATCTGAAAGTACCGTTGAACGATCCAGCTTACAGTGACAAAATAGTTCTTGATTTGACACCTCGTATTTTTCCATTTCAGACTCTTTCACACAGGATCATAAAAAAAAAAGAAATATGAACATTAAACGATTTTAATGCTTTCATTCGTAAAGAAAAAAAATCATTGGAACAGCTCCAAACTCCCAAAACCAAAGTACATTGAACAAAAACGCATTTCACTGAATAGTCCCTCCCCCCTTTTATTTCACAGATGCTGGATCCCTATTGTCCCATCAACAGGAGACAACGTCGGACGGTAATTCTGAACACAATTCATCCGGGGATGAGGACTCGCAAGTACGACTCAGGCTGAAGCGCAAACTCCAGCGCAATCGCACGTCATTCTCCAATGAGCAGATAGACGCCCTGGAAAAAGGTAAATCCTTTGACTAAATTCGCCCTCAATTCTATCCGAAACTTCTGTCCACTATTTCGAAAGCAACATTTGTTCGATACGTAGAAAAAATCAGCCCTAATGATTCTCCACTTGTTGCAGCCTGTCTATATCGAACCGTCTTTCTTACCTTTTTTTTTAGAATTCGAGAGGACACACTATCCGGACGTGTTTGCACGGGAGCGTCTCGCTGAGAAGATTGGATTGCCTGAGGCACGTATCCAGGTGAGTGTGAATGTGCGGTGAGTGTGTGAAAACAGCGTGCCTTCAAAGCTTCTCTTGTATCTCTCATCCTCGTTCCGTCTCTCATTAATTCTTCTGTCCTCAAGGACTACCGCAAAGTTGAAGAAGTCAAATGCTTGAAAGAGAGTAATGAGACTCTAACAATCAATTCAGTAATGAAGTGATAAATGAAGCTGAACTCTGAAATTACATCTTCATTATGATGGAAATATTTCAAGGATGAGGGGATTAGTAATAATTTTTTGAGAGACCTCGGTGAAAATTTTAGTGAAAGCAAAAGTTATCGTTTGTTAAACTCTCTTAAGTCGAATTATTCTCACGACTATTCCGGAAATAATTATTTTTGCCTTGTTTTTAAATTTTTTAAGCTTATCACACTTGGACTGTGACAATTCTTATTAAACTTTGTTGCCCCAAACTCATACGTTCGTCTGACTCTTAAGTGGTCATACCATTTGATAGAACATAGTTATTTACCTGGGAAAGAGTCAACACATTCGAAAATGATAAGCACAATTGTTTTTGCCTTATAAATTACCAAAAGACTACATTTTCAATTTTTACGTCCCACAATATACAAGCATCGGTTTACATCTGGCTAGCAAAAATGTTTCAATCTCCGAAGAAGACATCTAAGCATTTGGCTTCGAATCTATTGAACAAATTAAGAAAAAGAAGATAATCAAAAGAAGCTAAAAAATATAGAAATATAGAAATGAAGAAAAAAATAACCATTTGGACTGGAATTTTTAAAGTCGAAAAGAAAAGCCTCGTTTCATGTTAATTGAAGGAATAAAAATAGTCGTTACAATGCTCCAACCTTTTAAAATGTCCAATTATACATCAAGATGCTCTGAACGAGTCCCTACCTGTAAGGAAGAGTTTCAAATTTCATCGCGGTCTCCGGGTCTCCCCTTGAAGAATTAGGAAAAACGATCCTGTCGTGGAATATATCCGACTTCTAATGGCGACAAAAGAGATAATTATCGAATTCAGAAAATTATTTTGATGATCAGTGTCTGGGTAAATAATTTCTTCGAATTGTATTCTATATTCACTTTATCCGCTTCGCGTCGAGTGACTGGAAAGTACTTTTTTGCAATACCTGCCCAAAAAGTTCACTTTTCGGTACCGGTTTTCGTGCGTAAAGTGCAGAAATCGTGCGTAGAGTGAAACTCGTGCGTAAAGCTTCGCTTTACACACGATCTTGACTTTTCCGCACTGCGCACACAAAAAAACCACTTTGCCTTCAAACCTCCCCAAAGCGAATTTTGGCAGGTATTGCAAAACATTAGTGTGCGCAACTCGTGCGAAAAAGGGCTACTTTACGCACTAGTTGCACAATATACTATTTCGACACATTGAGATAAAATAGTATATTTCGTAACAAGTGAAAAAGAAATGGTTTTTGGCGAGTGGGAGGTTTATATCACGAGCCGCATGGGTTTATATCACGAGTCAAAACCCACTTTTTTCACTTGCCTCGGGCTATAAACCTCCCATTCGCCAAAAACCATTGTTTTTCATTTGTTACGAAATATACTATTTTTTATCGATGAAACATAGTAATTACCTATTTCTGTATGTCATTTTATTCATAATTTCCTTGCTGTTATCGGAGAATATAGTCCATTTGTCATCAACTCCTCAGCCTGCTTCTCGACTTCCACTTTTTTTCTCATATGCCTCTGTGCCCTATCATAGCCGTTTTACTTTCTCTATCTGTCCCCCATTTGAGCTCGGATGGCGTGGAAAACCATAAAAAAAAACCCAGTTGCACAGTCAGCCGATTGTGAAGTGTCCTATCCGTCTGCCACATTGATTAGCTAGAGATACTGAGCCTCTACACTGTGTCTAACACGCGTAATTATTCTCCCAGCGAGATGTTTCTAAGCGATCACCCATCCAAGTACGACCTCTACACGGCTCATCTTAGTCCGCCGGGGAAGCACGCGAGGGTAGAAAATTTTCCAAAATGGTCACCTATTATTTTTTTTCAAAATCATAAAACTTTTCTAGAGAGTTCCGTAATTTTTACTGAAAATTTATCTCCATGCAAAAATTCGATTTTACAAATTCATTGGTGTAGATCTGGAAAAAAAATCATTAACGTGTCAATATATTCAAAAGTCAGAATGAAAATATTCATGAATTTACTCATGAGACATTCGCAATTTTTTTGAGTGAAAATAAAATGATAAAAAATTACTGATTTTCTATGTTGACTTTGTCGCCGCAATAAGTCTCTATATAGTGTTTTAAAAAATCAGTTCACCATAAAATAGTACATTTCGATAACATAGCGGGAAAGTGTTTTTGACCTCTTTGAAGGTTCATAGCACGAGCCGATGATAAGACATTATTAAAATCCCACTCATTATTTCTATTGCGGAACCATTTCATGTATCCTTTTTCCTCACAACCTAAAAGTCTGTCGAAACATTTTCCTAGATAACCCCGTCGTCAAGGTCAAATTTTTCTGACCCGTAATTTTCCGCTCCGGTATATTAGGTTTTGTTATATTTAAATCCGAGCGATTGAAGTAGTTTACTCTACACTCCTTTGTTTCCCACCATTCACTACTTCTTTGCTCTCATCTGTATCCCAAGGTCAGCCCTTCCTTTTCCTTTTCGCGTACCGTTGGAAAAAAACCAATAGACAACCGAAAGATAAAGCAGCCTCCCTCGAATACGCATTCCCCGTTATTATAGTGATTTCAATTAATCCATAAGGTCGAATAGGCAAATTTCCACAAGGGCATAGCATATACCAAAGCTAATATGTGCCCAGCCTTGTTGTACATTGTTTGAACCGATAACGGTTCACTCTCTCCATCGCCCGTAGTCTCGGTGTTGCCCTCGTACAGCCCCCTTGTTCACGCCGGTTAGACCAAGAACGAGAGCAGACAGAAAAGGGAGACACGGAGGAGGGAAGGGAGGGCTGGTAAAAGAGGATAGGAAGAACCAGTGGGGGTTTGTGGAAAAGCGGTGAGGGAGCAGGGAAGGGGGTTGGAAAGCGTTATGTGGACGTACAAACAGTGCAAGACCATGTTGACGCATGTTTTCAAGCCTCGTTGGCTGGTATTGATCTTGCTAAGTGCAGGAAACCGGGAGGAACCAGTGTGAGAGGGTTGAATGGACGAGACACAGACACGAGGCGAAGAGCAAGGAGAGCCCAAGAGGGGTGTAGAGAGGAGAGTGGAACAAACCACGATGAACAGGAGTTGAGTTTTGGTTGAGACACATGCCTGGAAACCTGATGAATACCGGCGTGGATAGTTCACACTCAGTCGTGATGATAGTTGTGTACAGTTATTGGAGTACATCAGATGTGCTAGCTAATACTATCTATTAACCAAACAGTAGATAGGGAGGAGAGGGGTGTTTTGGTCCTGTCTGTTCGACGGAGGTAAAACGTGAGACAAGATATGTAGTATATGAAAACGATGGGGGATGGACGACTGAGTGAAAGGGGATGAATGGGGATGGATAGGAGAGGTATAAAGGCCTAAGAGGGTTCGGACGCAACCATGGCAACGTCGCGTCCCCGGGGAGGTTGCCCTCTGATTGGCCGTTGCAGCTTTTATACCTCCCTGTGTATAACTACTTGCCGATTCACCACCACACGTTTTATACCGGGGAAATTCTTCTGTATCTCTTCGGTTTCTTACTGGGGGAGAAACGACGATTATCTGGGGATGTGGTGGAGGGCGGGGTGTCGACCGAAAAATAGCCAGTGGTGATAATGGCGAGAGGGTAGGATTTTTTAGATTATTTTGCTGCTCCGTACTTATGAAGTTCTCGGAAACCTTGAATGATCCTAGAATATTTATCTACTTATACTGAAGTCTGACCGAAATTCGATGTTACTACTTAACGGAAAAGTTAGGGCGAAAGTTGATACCTGTTCCCTCTCATCTCTGAAATTCCGAGTGTATGGTTGTTGAAAAAGTTGAGAGTGTGAGTCATGAGTGTATGGAATGTGAGTGTTGGCTTGAGTTTGACATTTGGCTCACTGAAGTGCTTCTGATTTTGTAGGTTTGGTTCAGTAATCGTCGGGCTAAGTGGCGACGAGAGGAAAAGTTACGGAATCAACGGCGTGCCGCTGTGGATCAAGTGGTTGGCGGCGGTGGTGGAGGAGGAGGTAATGGTACAGCGCCACCTGCAGCGACACCGGCGACACCTAGAATACCGTTGAATGCCGGATTTAATGCTATGTACTCGTCTATACCGCAGCCAATTGCAACAATGCCGGATACTTATAGGTGAGCCCCTTTTTTAATGTATGATACTCAATGTCGGAAGAGTTTTCAGCATCTGATATTGAGAATTATGATCCCATTCAGACGCCATTTTGATGATCATTGCAGTTCCATGACGAGTAGCCTCGGTGGCTCAATGGGGAGCAGTTGTCTTCAGCAACGGGCTGAAGGCTATCCAGCTTATGTATTTCACGAACCCTTGCACAGTTTAACGCAGTCATACTCACATGCGCATACGACGGCAGCACACTCCCAACCTCATAGAGGCATACCTACGTCTCATGGAGGTACTCCAACAACGCCGGGTGGACAACCCACTGGACCTGGAGCAACGCCTTATCAGCCAACTACCTCCACAGCCACTGGTAAGTTGCCATGATTGACTATTCTATTCCAATTGTGCTCACCATGCTGATAGCATCATCTTAGAGGCAGTCCGAATTAAGTCATTAAACCCGAATCAAATATTGAACAAACATTCTACAGTACGAACGAAATCCCAGCTCAATTACCCAAATCAAAGATACCGAAAGATTGATTTAGATTCAAGGACATCCGGTAAGTAAACCCAGATGTAATATGAACTCACTGGTGAGCTTCCATCAAAGATGACATAACTTTCAATCCCGCACCACAACGAACGTTGAAAGGAAAGTACTTGAAGCGGTATTGAATCTTCAATTAAGTCTTTGAAATTTTCAACAGCGGGAAAAGTGAACAGATAGACGACCCCTTTTTCAACATTCTGGAAAAAATGATTTTAAATATAACGGATAAACCCTTGTTTAACATGTGTGTCACAGAACGGGTGAGTCACTGGTACACACATGCCTTATACGCCCTATAACACGCATGCATACCAAAAAATTAGGAACGGTAGTCGTCGAGGGGAGGCTCGTTCAACCCACTCAGGCGCTTTACACCTCCGTGAGTTTTTACTGGTGTATTGCATATTAATCGCTAACTACTATTAACGTAATAAAACGGGCAACTTGAATATAGACGTCGTGTTTCAGCGCGCTTGATGCATATGATGAAAGCTCACCGAACAAAGTCCGCGCGGATACACGTCGACGTAACCAATTAGTATAGGAGAACCAAAATTGGTGGGAAAATCTTGCGATTTAATTGGTCATACGGATGCGTCATCGTGTGAATTCTGCTCCATGAGCGTTCTGTCAGTGTCAAAGGTCAATTACGCTTGTGTTTATCGGTACCCATGGTGGGTTCTGTCAAGTACAAATCTCAACATTATTTAAATTGAAAAAGTTAAAAACAAACAGAGACTACGTGACTCAGTTTAAATACTTGATTGAATGAATCCTCCATATTATCACTCTCGATTTTCCCGTAATCCGCCATTACATATCTCGATCCCCTAAAATGGCGGAAATAGCCCATTCATTCGTTCGCGAATAATTTTGTAACTTTGAAATGGATAATTACAACACAGAAACGGCTAATCCCCTCATTCATGACTCGAAAATCATCATCCACTCTCCATTTACACCTATGCATGCACAACACGATAAACCTCTTGATGGAATTCCCTCCGACGTCAAGCTACAGCGGTGGCATTTGTCGAATGTAAAACAGGTGGGTCATTATAAAATCAACTACATTCCACTGCTCAGGGAGAAAGTCCCATGCGAGCTTTGGGCGAGAGCTTATATCCAACATGGAGAATTTCTCATTCCCCAGGGGTATATAAGTCTACAACCAGAATATGAGAGAACGTATGAACACTAATGCGCCGGATGTGAATAATTTTTTTTCTCTTCCATTTTCATTTATTCAACTTTGAAAAATCCTCGCAAACCAAGGAATAACAGAATTCACTTACAATATTCCTCCACCCATTTTCCGGTACATCTGCAGCGTGCCAAATTACACGGGTTTTACTCAGAATGTAATTTTCCGTAAAGTGAAAAAAAAAAATCATTTGGCTTCGCGATATTTCCGGAAATGATCCGAATAATAACGAAAACTGTATTTTCCTCAAATGGAATAACTCAACGCTGTAGTTCAAAATGGCGTCTAAAGAAAGCCTGTCGGTTTTCAAAACTACTCTTTTTATTTCAAAATACTACATTTACATTTCCAGATACATCTTTAACATTACGAAAAAAATACATAATCTGCGAAAAATTGTCCCAAAAACTGAACAATAATGGAATTAATTTTACAATATTTCTGCAACTGCTTTCCGGCAAATCTGTAGATTATCCAATTCTCCAAATACGTTTCATTGATATTTTAATTTACCATAAAACAAAAGAAACCAAATTCTTTGGTTGTGCACTATCTTAGGAAATAATAGAAATAATAAAAATTAAATTCTCTCACAATACCACTAAAAGATCGATTTCAAAATGGCGTTGACAAGCTCAAAATTTCTCAATTAAAAGTTCTTCATTTAAAAAAAAGAACATTCAAAGTTCTACATAATTTTCTATGACTAGAAAAAGTCAAATTATCTTTGATCATCGCAAACTGCAAAATAATACACTTTAGAATATTCTTGCAAGCACTTTCCAATACATCCACATGAAGCCAAATTGCAGTCATTTGATTTGGACTTTAATTTTCCATAATACGGAGGAGAAAAAAAAACTTGGGCTCAAGTATTCGTTTTTTCCTAACAAACCAACTCTTCCCCATTTTCCCTTACCTGTATCCACCAATAGAGCCACCTAGGTAAAATGTAAAATAGAGCCAACGGCATATCGGGATTACCCCATGGGATACTGTCCAATCGCCAGCCGGGAATGAACAGAACCGAGTGAGACAACTGGCTCTTTGCACGCAATCTACATAGGGTTTCGTAGCTGCTGGGGGTGCGGTACACGCAAACGACTGGAATTGTAAAAGGATTTTAAAACAAATCTCGCATAGAGTCGCCGCGGGCTGAATCGAAGAATAAAAGGGTGCACCCCTCCCCCTCCCTTCTCCTCACCCTTGGTTGTACGTATTTGGTGTGGTTTTTCTCTTTGTGTCTCTATCGTCCTCTTTTCCCCTTGAATTTTCCATTTTCCTCGGGATCTATCCCTCTCACCCATTCCTCGTCCACAGCTCTCTCACTCTTTTTCTCTTTGTCACTCGCTCTCATTCAACGAAAAAACCTATGTGACGGCACGAGAACAGAGGGAGAAAGAGAGAGAGAGAGAGAGAGAGAGAGAGAGAGAGAGAGAGAAAGAGAGAAAGACAAAAAGGGGGGAGGAAAATAACGGAGGATGTGGATGGGTTGGGTCTCGCCTCGGCTGGGCGAGCGCTCAATAACGTGCGAACCCAAAAGGGGGCAAGAGGGAGGGGGAAAGGGTGGGAGGAGGAAATAGGGAGGCATAGCGTACCAACTGGAATGGAGTGAAACGGCTGGTTGGTGCAGTGGTGGTGGTAAAAAGTGGTATATATCTTTATATCGTATAATTCTCATGGACACAGACCCCCAGAACCTAGAACCACGAACGCAAGGGCCAGCCCTATTTATGTATTCCCGTCTCACTTTCTCATGCAAACCACCCCCCCTCCCCTCCCCCCTCCACATGTTAGTCTCGTATGCCCATCATGTCACTCTGGAGGATTTTTATTGGAGAATTTTTTTTTTCACCACAAGAATTTCTACGTTGAAGTAAACCCTCTTGTGGTGACTCCTACGTTGCATGTACAAAACCCTTTTACATATATATATTTTTTCCATCCACCTCTTCAACCTCGGCTCTCCTTGTACACTCCATTCCCTCCGTATATACACACACAAACGTTATCCATCATAATCGCTTTACGCCAGGGCGTAGCGACGCGACAAAACTTTCACTCGCTCGTTAAACGCTCACAGAGGAGAGAGAAGGGAGCGTTATTACAAGGGATATATTGCTAAGGTACTTCTAGAAAGAGGTAAAAGGCTTTTTTTACAGCTCTCGACGGAGAGAGGGAGGCTCCATTGATTTTTTAAGGTTTTTACTCGCACAATGTTTTTTCCTTCAGTTTGATTCTTTGATCTCGATCCTTTGATTTTTCAGTCAACACAAGTAATAGCATGTGTTTTCGGGTGATTTCCGTGGTAGTCCGTCGGTTTTACAAAAATTATATCAATGAATCTGAACTCAGATTATGTTTAAATAATTGACAGATATATAGGGAAGTGATCATTAGAAGTTACATATGAGTGAGCGTTTTCAGCAGAATCCTGGTCATGTTTTTAAATAATGGCTACGAGAATTGTAGAAAGATGGAAATTTGTTTTAAAAGTCCTTCATTGATAAAAATGTACATTTAAAAAAAAATATTGCAAATTAACGGCTGATGTGCATGCTACATTGGGCGGTAGGGCGTAGTGAAAATTGAATCTAGTGAAAAATGTAGGAAATGAGCTTCTCAATAATTTTTAATGTGAATCCATGGTCTCAGATTGAAAACGCGAAAAAAAATATACTGCTAAAGGGACACTAATTGCAGGATTTAGCCTCGTTAATTGCAATTAAAGCGTTCTATCTGTCCTATTAGTGCACATTTCCCCATTTCGTACCACAAAAATGATTGAAATCAAGTAATGAAAGATAAATATTATAGAGCTTTTAATTAATTTTTATCATATACTGTCTACTTTTGGAATTTTGGATAAAACTTTTTTTTTTTTGACAATCAAAAATTAAATTTGACTGACCATCCTCAAATTAAGAACAACAACAATTTCCGTTTATCCAACGATTTTTCCGACAATTTTCTTTTGGATCATTGAATATTCTCGAAAAAAGGTAAATCACTGCTATTAACAAGCACAAATTTGTTACCAAATGCGTTAATTAAATCGTTTGACCATCCATTTTTGTCTGGCGAAAAGTTTAATCGACAAATGCAGCAATCTTTATTCCGAAATTTTGTGGCAAACAGAAATAATATTTTCTCTTGTGGTTTTCTCTATGGGTTTTGCAGGAGTCATATCAGCGGGTGTGTCGGTGCCAGTGCAGATACCTTCACAGACACCGGATTTAGCTGGTAACTATTGGCCACGGCTTCAGTGATCCCAGCTATTCGGGTTCCCGCCCGCGAGCCTACTCGTAGGCCAGGAGAGCCCGCCTCCAGGACCACCAACACCTAATGCGGTATCACGGCCACCGCTTCTTGCCTCGCTCGGTCTACCACAATCTATGCCACCTTCATCAACATCAATCACACAAAGTGGAAATCCGGCGAGTACACCCGCGACACCTGTCACTAACTCCGATACCAGTGAGTGAATCAAATGAAGAATGAGAGAGAATGGAGAGATCATAGAATTCTTCAGAGAAAAATCAGATATGTTTTTGTATAAAGGGTAATGGGGGGTTTGGGGATACCCGGGTCATGCAGGGTTCTGTAGAGAAAGTTCAAACCCGTTGGACCATGTGTAAAGCAAAAATTAATCGGTAGGAATTTTCTGTAGACTCCAGTCTCTCTTTGCGAATTCAGAAAAATTGTAGTAGCGGAATTAAATCAAGTCGTTGAAATTTGACTCAAGTTTTATGGATGCAGACGATTGATTGGATTTAGGATCAACCACTAGGGGACGTGATGTTTTATATAGGCGTGCAGATGACTTGATTTAGGTCTGGGGATGTTTTGAGCCGAGTTTAACCCTCTAAGGTGAAAGTTAGATTCAATAGTACTTTGAGCATTGAAATGTTGAAGGGGTTGAGAATGCCTTTACCGGAAAATACTGTACATTGAACCTTCGATAATAAACATTAAACCTCGGTCCAGGTGAATATACATGGAGACGGAATTTTCCAATTCAAGAATAACAACTTATTGAGACGAATCTTGAATCGTGTTTTAAAAAGTTGGAATCAGTATAAAAAAGGAATATTCCATCAAATCTTCAAGCCAGGATTTCTGAAACTCAAATTAAGAATCTTCACCTCCAGCTTACTTCGCAAGTTCTGTGAAGTAATAACTTTCCGTAAAATTGCAACTGAAATCATAATGAAATTTAAATCCTGACATTCGCGAATGGAGTATTTGTTTTTTCGATTTATTGAATTATTTCTTGGATGAATGAATAAGTCATCTTGACAATTCATTTAATCCAAATTTCATGGAAACCTCTGTTTGAGTCTACATAATTAAGGGTGGCTTCGAATGAAATCAATAAGACTAGGTATTTCGATGGCATCTCTCAACTTGAATCGAAGTTTTATTCATTGCAGGTTTCCAACTCAAAACATAATGTGCAATTTATGCTTGAATTCATTTCACAAGAATTTGGGGAAAATGCGAGAACGTCTTAGGTCAAGTCGTCTCGCCATAACTCCTAAATGAAATATTCCTAAGCTTAACATAAATACAGATGACCTTCGGTCGAGTGCCACAAATCTTGAGTCAAAAAAATTGCAATCACCCTTACAATCTCCCCTCAAAAATTGTTCACGCTCAAACCAAGTCGTTTTCAAAACTTGGATCAACTCTTTCGCCCTGCTCTGCGAAACAGAAGTGCTAGTATGTTTTTTCTTGTATGAATATTCCCGAGAATCAACAATTTTCACGAGCAAAATATTTCACCGGGAGAAAAAAAAATCGTCAAGAAATTTAGTAATGGTTCCATAGACGATGCCAAGAAAGTGCTTTTTCAAAGCAAGTTTAGTTCAATTAATCCATCATATAGTTTTTGAGCCTCTAGCGCAAAATATTTGGATGCAAAAACCATTAGACTTGGCCGCTTTGTTATTATGGACCAATTTTTCTGGATGTCGGACAAGTATGAAATTTTGTTCTGAGGATTTTTTTCGCTCAGTATAATATATTCTACTTTCCAAACTTATCAAGCCATGAGTTATTTGATGCAAACAAAAATTAAAATTCTAAAAAATTGTTTTTCTCAATGTGAAATATTTTTGGTATAACGAGGAAAATTAGTTACACGGAACTAGGAGATCGATTGTGCCGCGAATTTAAGGTCTGTGCGCTGTATGGTAATTGCAGAATCAAGGATGTGCGGGATGTTGGGACGGAAGGGCAGAGGAGGGAGGGGGACAGCTCGAATAGAGAGAGAATTTGACGGAAAAAGAGAGAACAGAGAGAGGTTTGGATCTCAAGTTTTCTACTGACGGCTGGTAGTATTCTCGCGAGGTTTGAGAGTAAAACGGGGTGGCCATTCGGGTGAAGGGGTGGAGGGAGGGTGGGTGAATTCTGCTCACTGCGATGAGCTGTTTTCGGTGAGACGAAAGAGGGGACAAGGAGGGAGGAAGGCAGAGAATTGAGTGGGATGGGAAAGAGGGCTGAAGCAGTTTGCGGGGGATGGTTTGATAGCTGCCTTCGAAGGGTGGCTTTCTTGGGGTCGGCCATCGCGCTTTCAAACGAGATATGGCGTCGTATCCCAACTATCGTACTTGCTGTATATCCAATCGGTGTTATCATCCATTAATTTTTTTTTTTTTTAAAGACAAAAAGTAACAAAAATAATTTGAGCAATTTTATTTCCCTGATTTATTGGTGCCTATGAAATTCATTGTTTTCATAATTAATTAATTGTTAAGTCGATACATGAATATTTTCTGTTGGAATGTAATTTTTACGGAGCACTTTAATGTATATCTTTTTCTTAGAAACTTCCTTTCGATGAAAAAGTTAACTGATGGAATTTAATGAGAATTATGATTCGTGTATAAAAATATTGTAAATTAAAATTTGTTACTATCGTTTAAGTGATATAATGTATATTAATCGCATTGATACTTGTATATAGAGAATGAGGAGTGATTTTGTTTGGCCGTACGACTGTAGCATATAGATACAAAAATACAGTTTCACACAGATGAAAAAATAACAGTAATATTACGTAATTGGTGTTCTATGCCCTCATGCCGAAATAATCCATGCCAGTAAATGACCATTCAACTATTTTCCCAGTTTTCCGCCCGTTTATTCCTCCACTCCTCAAAATAAATTTATATTTACGGTCATTGCAATTTTTATTATCCTCCCATGACTGAGTCCCCATTTATTATGTATTTTTTTCAGTTATAAATGCCAAATTAAAAACATCCGAGTGAACCGAAAAAAACGTTTGTTAGATGAAAGAACATTTCATTGGAAATAAAAATTATCCGGGAATATGATTGAGGGGGTTGGGGAAAGGGGAGCAGAGGCTGGAGTGTGTACAACGCGTTGACGAAAATAATGAAGTACCACAGGTGGAAAAATCAACCACCTGTGAAGCGGCATTAATTTTGCAAGCGAGTTGCGTTTATCAGACCTTTTTCCCCGCTCTATTGTATGATTCAATGATTTCATATGAATTTTTTGTCACTAACTGGCTGACCTTCAAACGTTGAGCGCGATTTCCACTGTTTTTTTTTTTGTTTTATTAATTTTGTTTGAAATTCCACTGGCAAATATGATGGAATACCCCGCGACGTCCAGCAAAATATAGCTAATCATTAATAATGCATAAGAGATGAAAAAAAAGCAGAGCAAAATTTTCCATAAAAATCACTGTAGAGTGGTAGAATCGACAGATGAGAGAAGATGGAAATGATCAAGAGTGTGCGTTCGATCTCATAGTTACAGTCAATAACTAGTTCCATTAACACAACAGAGTAATTAATTGAATTATCGATGCGATTATAACGAATTGTGTATCATAAAGCGTAAGAATTATAAACTTTAGTACCAATTAAATGATAATTAAAGTCAGTAGAAGACGACTTTGTCGATTAATGAAATACAAGTATTCAACAAATTTTTATGGAAAAATGACTTGTAGAGACGGGGGACATTAATGAGCCAGGTAATGACGAAACCACAAAAATTATGAAAATACATTCGCGAAAGAAACAAAAAATAATGTACATTGATTCTTAAATTTATATTTTTGGAACAAAATGAAAAGATAAAAAAATCACATGAAATAAATTTAACGACGACAATGTTAATAATTAATAATACTGATGAAAGATAATTAAATAAATGAAAAAATTATAGCAATCAAAACTTTTTAGTGTCTAAAATTTAGTCTTTGAGAAAAAAAGAGAAATATTTGGTGGACGGCAGATATGAAAACACCCACGTTGGAAAAACTACTCGAGGGGCGGCTGAAGACGCGCATTTATATAAAGTATACAGAATATATATGTATATACATAAAATTGAACCTGCCCATACCACTTCCGTGTTAACGTTTCGTTGAACGTGATAATTGGAAAGTGCTTCCTCACGAAAAGACACTCATTAATGTAAAATTGTTTTAGCGTGTGTTAGCCAAAGATGCAGTGAATTTTTACTACCTAAGTGACAATTAAGATGAAATGATTTTATTATATTTCAAACTCCAATTCAATTTTAAGTAATTGAAGTATCAAAATTAAAAAGTCTGTAAGATGAACTCGAAGATCTCTCATTTTTTTCCAGAAAAAAAATCCTGGATAATGATCGGGCTATAGCACGAAATTATTTATTTACTTCAAAAATATATTAAGGAGGAATAATTTATAGAGGTTTCGAATTATCATAATTTGAGGCTTTTTTCATAGCTTTGAGAAAATGGAAAAATTTATATCTACCATTTTCATCCAATATTTATATTTTATAATTTTTTAATTTCATGCAAAAACCCCATTGATAAGTGACATGTGCCGAGATATCTTCCAGGAGGACGAATTATAGTTCTTGATATTTAGTTCTATAGCAATCAGTTAAAGAACAAATCATATTTGTAAATTAATTTTTACCATATTTTATTGCCAATATCTTTGAAAACAATAAGTCGAGAGCAAAATGGGACAATACGTCTCTCGTACATAGACAAAAAATGTCTCGTGAAATTTTCCTGCGAAATTATTAGACTCAAACGTATTAGCAAAATAATCTGTACAAAATTTCGTAACTCATCTTTTGTTACTACGCGCCAACCTATTCCAAACCCTCCCAATGCAATCAATCATCTTCTCATTATTTATAGACATATATCACGTAAAAAGTGTACAAAGATAAAATGAAATACACTTGCATAACTTCACAGTAAAAACAGAACTTTATTGAAAAATCATCGAAACACACAGTTTCCAACAATATTTTAAACTGTACCGATCACCTCCCGACCGGAACGCAATGCGGGGCTGGTACACGATTCTTATAATACGTAGCAATTAAACAAAACCGAGAAAAAAAAATTCCAAAACATCACTACGAGAATACAATGTATGCGCATAAACGAAAAAAGTAAAAAAAAAAATTATCAATGAAAATTACCATAATATGTTAATTGCGGCAGTAATCTATGTAAGTGTTGTGAATAATGAGATAATATTGTTGCTGTGATTACCTCTAAGATTGTAAGTAGCAAAAGAAAAGGAAAACCACAAAAAAATGGAAAAACGTAATGAAATAATTAGTACCAACTGTTAGGTGTCACTGTCTTAATTCAATAAATGTTATTTCATTTTAAATTGACAAATATATACATTCCTTTTTCCCTGAATTTTTCTTCACGGCACAGCCTGAAAACAAATTTCTCTCTTATTTTTTGTTCATCGAACAACAGTTTTGGTTTATCACAATATTCAGTAATTCTTTTGAGAGCTCAAATAATCATGTCCCTATCTCTTCAAATAACAATTAGCGCCAATTGAATAAGTTGAGCCAATGGACACAACAGTAGGATAAAATGTCCCAGAAACTCTGCCAATTGACTCTTCAATTCCAGCAGCATGAAGAGCTGCGATAAACCTCATCATTTCTTCTCAAAACCAACACTCGTCGTCCATTTCTCACTTGACTAAGAAGT
This sequence comes from Psyttalia concolor, assembly GCA_030522845.1. Classification (NCBI taxonomy): domain Eukaryota; kingdom Metazoa; phylum Arthropoda; class Insecta; order Hymenoptera; family Braconidae; genus Psyttalia; species Psyttalia concolor. The sequence continues at coordinate 27,443 of JAPYZM010002100.1, forward strand.
GGAGATCTCTCCGATCTTATCGTAGTATAGCTAGCAGGGCTGGGGAAGGGTGGTCGTCCATTGAGCCTCTTCCTCTGGAGATGCATTCCGAAGAGAGCCAGTACAGCCCAAACAACCACCAGCCATATGTCTTACAGAAGGTAAAATAAAAATACAGTCGTATAAATATGATAATCTCATTGAAAACCGCACTATTCAAATAACTATCCCGAAATCCTACCTTTCCCTTGAAACGGCGGTTGAATTGTGGCAATATTAAATCCAGGAACTACCATTCGACGCACTGTGTTGATCACAATATACTTGAGATTGGATCCCAGCCAGTAATCGATGGATAGAACTGTTGTATAGGCACCAACGAATGCACAACAAACGATATTTGAACTTAATGGAAACATGCAGAGTAATAGAGGTACCATTATGATAATTGTTGCATAAACGACCCAGAAGTTTGCATCGTTCTCGAACAATGCGATTCCATCTGAAAATGAAAATGTTGAATCAGTGAGACATTGGAGGACTTAATTTGCTGATAATATCGAGAACGAGTGATTATTCAGAGGAAAATATAAAAAAATTTCTTTATGGAGTACATATTTTTTTGGTCGGTAGATTTAAAATAGAGATTATTGGCCACACATTCCACTAAATAGCAGGACAAATGTTTATTCTGCAGTTAATAAAAGCTTTTCAAAAGAATTGCCTCCAATGATTTCCGTAATCATTGTGAATATTCATCTCCATAAAGAATAAATTCTGATATTTCACTATATCTTTGAAATCAGTTGAAGCGTTTATATCGTCGAGAGTCAATCGAAAATTCAATAAATTGATATAATCAATGAATAAATTCTCGAATAGATTATTTCATCCCCTCAGTTTCGCAGCATTATGTTGTTTTTAGTTCCCTTCCCATCCCCCATATCATCAACCATTTGCACTTTATGTAATAACCCATGTACCGTGCGTGTAATCTAAATAGGTTACGTACTAAATAAATATTGGGGACACAATTAGGTAAATGTCGAATCTTTCAAGCTGGTTACATCCTCCGTGGGAGTCTGATGTGTGTGGGCCCTGAGTTTTAAGGCGCATGGTACCCCATCCCCCAGCAAAATGACTGTGTAAAATCTCTGTGTATGAAATGAGGGTGGATAGAAATTGAGGGGTGAGTTGAGTTGCGTTATGGTGAGAAAGGGCGGGAGGCGATTTTTTTTTCTCTATCTCTCTCTCGCTCTCTCTCTCTCTCTCTCTCTCTCTCTCTCTCTCTCTCTCGTTTTCTCGCTCTCTATGGAGGGGGATCTCAACAGGCAATTTCCACATGAGTGGTTAACATTGATAGAAAGGGCCGACTGGGGAAAAATACAGAAGGAGGCCGCTTCTGGGATGCTCTTCATCCCTTCACAGAATTCAAACTAACTTGGCATTCTTTTTTCTCTCCCCTCTTATTTTGTAGGTTTAAACCTTGCTTTCATTATTATACTGTAATTTGTAACTAGTTCCCCTGGGGGTAGTATTATCCAATTGTTTTATTTATCTTCTTCCTTGTTCTTTTAAATTGTTGGAGTCAATTGTTTCTGTATAATGCACATTGGAGTTACAACAGTAATATACATCACTATGAAAATTATTCATTGACTCATATCGGAATTGGATTCTATGCTAGAAGAATATCTCCAGACTGTAAATATACCTGTGATTACAATTATAGTTGAATTATAACCGAATTCATGGAATTTACTCCCCTCTATCGAGATTTATGAATGCGTACCTGGTATGCCAAAGTAAGTTGTACTTGCAACTAGAGCACCGAGAGATAACGAAGCTTGGAGAATAGCAATGCATGGCATTCCAAACATGTACCACAGAGTTATCGATGCTATCCCGGTGACTATGCCTATTAAAAGAGATAGTCCGAGTTGTGCTGAAAGAAAGGGGCAATTATTACTCCACAAAGAAAATTGTTGAAACGAAGTCGAGTGGTTTCAAAAAAAATGTAAGTGATTTGAGCTTATAGAACAATGGTGCGTCCAAGCTAACTCATGTATTTCCCTAGCTCGAAAGTTTTCACTAGTACCAACTCGCTAAATTGGACAATGTAGTAATCCGCATGTTACTGATGGAATCCTCACCTGCAATTGAGTATATACTCAACACCACGTCAAACAAGAGTAACTAGATGGGAGAAATAATTTATTTAAAAAGCGAACAGCTTATTAATGTTCGTAAAAATTTATCCTGAAAACTTATATATTTTTTCATGTTGTACTCAAAAAATTTTAGGTTTTTATCTAATTTTTTTAAGGTTACAGATTTAAACATTTTTCCTTAAGAACCACGGTTAATTTTAAACTCAATTATCTCCGACGAAAGCTTTCTAAAGTGCTTCAAACGTTTACTGATTTTTATAACGGTAAGCAGCATACAAAAAGTTTGCCTAGATTTGTAATACATTTTTGACGTAATGCCCAAACATTCTTGAACAATACATTCTCAAAGAGTTTGTAATCTGTTTTGAATATTTTCTTTGATTCCTGATATGTTTCATTATATGGGATTTAAAATAGAGTCTTTCTTACTCGAAATATCTTCATATCCCAGGGCCGCCAGACAAATATGCCCAACGATTCCTCCTGAGATTGTTCCCAGGAGAAACATTTCAGCGCAGAAGGAGACATGGCCGATTAATGTGAGGAAAAGACCGACGAAGAGAATTGTTGCACAGATAACTTTTGAAATTGGTGTACCTAAAAAGAATTGAAATATTTGAATTAACTTATTACATCCAGAATAATACAGTCGTGTTAAATTAATTAGCTTACATACTTAAGAGTGAACATGACTCAGGATTGGACAATGGACTGCAGGCATATGAAAAAGCTGGAATGTAAGCAGACGATGAATTGTTATATGTAGCGATCATTGCATATACCGAGCCTGTTCCCGGATATGCACTGAACATTCTCCTCATTTGGGATGCTGAAACTGCTGGTGGTACCTGAGTAAAAAAAATCGAAATGACAAAAGGACAATGGAAGCTTGATGACAACAGGACGAGAATTCACCAATTTCCGAGATGATAATTTGGTTACAGTGTAAGTTGTTACCTTTTCCCCAGCCTTAATTATGCTTTCAACAGTCAACATCTTCGCCATCGCAGTAAAATACGTCTCGCTGGTGAAATCCCATTCAGGAATGTAGAGCCGATATGTCGCGTAAGTAACAAGATTTTTTTCACACGCCACTTGTTTTCCATTTGATGCGATTGACGAAGCTGGCTGAGCATCCACCTTTACCATCGAATTATCAACAGATACATTTAGGAACGGTGATACCTCGATGTTGAATTCCATGTTACAGCCTCCGGGAATTGGTGCTAAACGATAAATTTAATATAAAGTAGTAAAATTCACAGAATCTAGGAACGTTTTTATTGATCCAAAATAGTACATTTTGACAATAGGCCGTGAATGAGGTACAGGACGAGCCGAAGGCGAGTTGTCTTTGCTAATAAATTGGCAATACCCTTCCAAATGATCCTTTCAAATATTAAATATTAATCGCTGTAAAACTTTTTAAATAAAGAGAAGAAACAAATCTCTAATTTTTTGAAATTTTCCATTTTCCAGACTTGGTTTTTACGGTTATTCTTATATAGAATAGAACAGAACAGAACAGAAAAATGGACCAAAATTACAAAAAAATAAAAAAAAAAAAATTTAGATCATATTGAATTGGTATAACACAAAAAACAAGAAACTTAAATTTGGTTGATTACAATGCTTCCTTTCGGAAGCAAAAATTGTCGGTATACGATGGAATTAGTCGGAAAGTCATTCCTTTGACCCCTAATAGATTACATTTAATTTCATGAATCATTACCAGTCCACCCCGGGTGGAATTTCGATTTCGGGTCTGAGGCGCTTAATCACGCTGATCGCCTCTAATCAAGATGCGGGATATCGGTTAGCCGAGGAATGGGCTTTTCTATGGAACTAGTTATTGAAAAGGGCTAAAAAAGTCAGAATTCGTGTAATCGAATTCTTTTGCTATAGTTGGCGGACTGAATTATATTCCATATTATACTTTATAAGATATGATATACCATCCTATATAATGATCTGTCATACCCATGATGAAGTGCTGTTTCATCAACCCTCCCTTTTATACGTCTCTTCCTTTTGATCCTTACGAGCTCCATTAATCAATAGTCCAAAAAAAATTTGACCGGGCTCCTTCTAAATACTAAATATCAAAATTACCGGCAGTTATTCTGTATAATGGTCAGTTTAAAAATTACTATTCGTGCAGGGAATCGTTATATATATTGAAAATTTATTTTACGATCTGTCTTGGTCTGTCTTCATGGCTAAGATAGCAGAATTTATCAGAAGGGAATTTGATGAAAGGGAAGAATATCAATTAATTGGAAAAATGAACGACAAGTCATTGGAAAATCGTTTAATAACACATGCTGAACGGCTAACAAATTTTTTCGTGAATAGTCCAAACGCAAAACAAATACTACTCGGTACGTTCATTTTTACTAAACAATATCTCTCCTTGCAGTCCTTTAGGAATCAAATTGCTCTGAATTTTTCATATGAATTGCCTTAATTCTTATTTGATGCTGATACAGGCAGTGCAGATAAATGTAAGTGTTCATCACTTTGATAACATTGTTGGGTGGACAAGACGACCTTGTGATACCGGGCGACACTTCGCGGTCGCGCGCGCCCGACTGTTGCATTACTCAGTAAACATGGCCATGTTAGCGTTTCATGTCAGAGGGTATATGGCTTTTTTTGTAGGAAGGAATATAGAAAAAGGATGTTTTTATTAGGAGGAGAAGATTGTTTGGAGGAGAAGGCAGGAAGGACCTTCTATTACGACGGTTTTGCAGAAAATATAGAAAACGAACGGATTCCAAATAAAAATTGCCAGCGTCAGGTATGAGAGTCATAAGTAAGGGTCGAAAATGAAGATAAGAAATCACAAAATCAGATAAGGGCTCAAAAGAAGGTTTGGGAAAGAGAGTGAAAATGAAGAGTCATTAGAGTCGACTGTGACGTATTAGGAAAGCTGACTGAGAGAAATCAGTAGGATGATCCACAATGAGAATTAACGATTGCGAAACTCAATAACAAAAGAAAGTAACAGTTTCGAAATTTCGATGTAATGGTGAAAAGTAACAGTTCAAACTGTAGTCTGTTGGAATTTTTTGATCAAAAATTGAGTAACCCTCTTTTGTAAACTTCATTTTGGCTCCTAATTTTGAGGGTGATGCTTAAACCTTTTGATCTCTCATTTTGTAGCATATTCTAGACTCTTATTTTTGAAGCTGGTGGCCCTCGATGTTGACCACTTATGACCCTTGTTTCCATCTGTCACTTTGATAGCATGTATTTTTTATCTCTTCAAGTGACCTTTATTCTTTACTTTCGCGATCCTCGTGACCCTCCATTTCGAATTGTCTCTATTTCTGACACTTACGACCGCTTCTAATAAGGCCCCCCATTTTATGACCATCCAGCCCCCCACACGAAATCCTGTCCCCATTAATGAAATCCAGCCAGCTTACAAAAATCCCCTCATTTGTAGAGCCCCCTACATATGAATCCTCTCCAACCGACCATATACGAATCCTCCCAAAATCATATACACCATTTACGATGGTCCTAGACACTTCTGGGTGCCTTACCCCGCACGTTCTTGAACGAGTTCTAAAACAAGACCTGGAGGAATTCTGTTAATGGCTTAGGAATTACTAGAATTGAATCTTTTTAATACAGGGTCGAAATTTTGTCATTAGTGCCTATCTCCGTAATAATGATTCCTTGGATAAAAAAATTTAAGAGGAACCAGCGACTCAGTACTCTATGTTTATTGTATCCTTTGAACCCTCGGTCAGAAATTTTGAGACACCCCGTATGTTGTCGGCGGAAAATGATGTATTTCAGTTTCAATAACTCACAGATAACGCTCACAGTGCGCCAGTATTAATTAATAAATTCCAACGACCAATGCATAATTCTGAAAACATTTTACATGTTTTTTGAACAAATCGGCAGACTAAGTCAAAACTGTGAGAAAATTTTTGTAAAAATGTATTGGCTTAAGAAAGATTTACAGATTGATGTGACTCAGTGTTAACAGTCATCGTTTTCAAATAATTTATTCTGGATTTGAATCTAGCGTAGAAAATTCTTCAGAAGAAATGGGAAAAAAAATCTAACTGTTTGCAAAAAAAAACTCATCTAATACATTTTTTTAACCGCTTCAGTCAGAACAAAATGTAGAAAAGCGAAATAAACATATCAGTTATTTTTAATAAAACAGCAAACAGGTGTGATAAGTCGAAAACATTTGTTTTGTCATAAGTTATTTTAATCTCATCCGATTATCAGCATGTGGCTGTGATATATCCGATTAATTAGTCCGTCTCATTTCTAAATGAATAAAAAACGAACAATATGAAATACTAACCCTTGCCAGAATACACCACTACAGCAACCAGCGCCGGCAGTCCTACATCATTATCATTCCTGACGCAAACCTGATGAATCCTGGGATAAATCAGCAGTCCCACATTCGATCCAGTGACACTGGTTTTATTACCAAACGTAGCAGTATAGGAGAGCTCAATATTCCGTTCTTGTGTATGGACTTGAACAATTATGAAGGAAACTGCCGATGGAATATTTACGACATCGATAACAGTAATTGTGTTTGCCTTCAACTGTACTTGATTAGAGAATGCCCAACCATTTGTATCAGAAGCATTGAAATCAGAAATTGAAATATTGATCCGTGGATAGTCTGGAATGCATGAAAATATAGAAAAAAAAGATAATGACTAAATAATAAAACAATCATACAAATTTCCGCGTCGCGGTAATAGACATAGGCGTTTGTTATGTTACCGAAATTACTTATGAGGAATTAATTAAATGATCGAATGTGCTAGTGATAACGTAAATTAATTGAATAATATTGGCATCTTTAATTTTTTTTCGTCACTGATACAATTATTGTTTAAAAATAATTCTATGCTAATTCGTCCAAAGCTTATTTTACATCATTAAAAATTGCCTAAAATTTGCAGTAGATTTTTGTTTGAGAATTTGTAAAAGTTTGAAATTTTCGTCTTCCTGCTGCCTAAACTGGGAGAGTTTCATCGAATAATTAGTGACACCTGAAATTTCATGAATTCTGCTTCCAAATGGAAGCATTGTGATCATCTTCTTTTCCCATTCCCTAATTTTGAGTGGAAATTATGTAGAATAGTCTGGAACGTAAAAATACGAAGTTTGGCGACTATGTCTGTTGGTGCTGTTGCCCAGCCCCATGGTCCCGGAGATCAATTTTTTGGAAATTGAGTAATAAATTGACTGAATTTCACACACTCACACCAACTTTGCGTAAAATTTCAGACCGATTGATTAGTTTCGGCGACAGAACTATTCGTTCTTAAATAGTTTTTCGCTCACATCCTTGAAGCTAGTAAACTGATTTTATTTATTGTTTTCATTTCAGCTCGTGTAGATGCTCGTTCATACAAAGATATTAAGATATCCCCATTTTTCTGTTTTTTTAGTAAAAGTCCTCGTAATCACTCCAGCGTGTGGAAAAATTAAGATATTAATTTGAAATTTGACCATACTCTTCCTCTGACGATAAAAAATTTGCCTATGGAAAATTAACTCAATAACATGAGCGCGCAGTTTTTCACATATTGCGCTGTCGCTGAAAACAACTAGTTCATCTGTAATTATCGCATTTGATTTAAAGTAAGTTTAATTAAAGTTTTGTGAAAAATCCAAATTCGGACAATATGTGAGTGAATACAATGTAGGATTGTAAAGATGGCTGGAATCCGATGATCAGTTTAGGAGATTCAAGAGTTACATGGAATTTTATTTCAGAAAAACAAGATGCTGAAAGTTATGAAATTTCCCTAAATTTTGAATGCAATCTAAAATTTTATGACTTTTTTCCCTCAAGGCAAATTTACTATCACTGAATCCCCTGAAACTGTAACTGAAACTGTATGCGAAATAATTCTATTTATATATCTATGTATACATATAAAATACTATTATTGGCATTGGTTATTGGAATCATATTCTACGAATGAAACAATAATGAGCGAATTGAATAGCTTGTCAAAGTTCAGCGATTGTATGGAAAATAAATATTTACTGCTCCTATAGTGCTCCAACAATTCAGTAATTTCATCAGCCAATATTATCAGAAATTATTTTATAATCAACAAAAATTGGTGACAAAAATATTTTTCACCCAAAGAATTTTTATCGAAATAATTTTGCTAAGGATAAAATGGAACTCAAGGACTCTTTTCCCATTCAGCAAAATAATTAACTCTTTTCCCTTAAAAAAAATGATATCCCATCGCAGTAGAACATTCTCAGTACAACAATAACCGCAAAAGTATGACAACTATTTAAAAAATTCCAACGAAAATAGAAACAACATTCTTGATAATTTACAAATTATGCTTCAGAGAATGTAAATAGATAGAACAACTCATCGGAATGTCAACAAAAAACATTGCACAAGAGGTTATGTTTCCTTACCGGGCGCACCACCAGTTGTCCCAAAAACCCCCAGAAAAACCCACCAAACCCCAACCCTCCATTGTCCTCCCATACTCTCTGTGCACAAGCCAATATACTCTCTATCCACTTTGCTAAACGAATGCGCTCGTCCTGTCAGTCTTCAGCCAGTCTCAAAACATCGAAAAGTCACTCCACTATTCCATACGTTACGGCGCAACAGCTGAGAATCCACCGGCACGACCCGGTGAGACGCAAGGGGTGAGGAGAGACCTACTACTGATCGTCGCGTTTTCACAACCTCTATTTTCCACCACAAGGTGTCAGTTCAGTTGGCCCCAAGATGGCCACGTTGGATCAATGAAACTTGAGGATATTTCGTAGTAAAATATCCGAAAAATTGAGTATTGTTCAGGTGTGTCTTGATGTGTCTGTTGGTTTGTAGTTTGTAAATGGGAGATGGGAAAGGATCAGGAGCTGCTAGAGGCAGCCAGAAGTGGAAATGTCACTATTGTGGAGAAGATACTTGGACAACGGGCGAAAAGGAGTGGTCCACTGGCAAGGTGGGTGTCAACCAGTGAACAATAACTACTTAAAACGTTTTTATCGTCGTTACCTACTCCTCAAAAAATTGAACTGTTTTTCAAATTTTTTCTAAGACTCCAAAATATTGAAAGATTGAGATACTCATCTTCGGAGATTTTGACATTTAATTATAAGAAAATCAGGTCGTACTCCACTTGTTTGCAGTAATGATTTTTCTTGGATTGATATACAAACTCAAAAATCCCGGGGAAAAGTGGCGGAGACAGCCCAGATTGACAGATGAAATTTCAGAGAGTGAATTATTTACGGGGATTTCAAGTGATTGAGGTTAGGACGATCGACCCTTGTGGATGAATTTTATCCCTGGGTCAGCAGTTTGTGTATTGTCCGAGTATTTTTTTTCGGGTGCGCGACCTTTCTCCGTGGAATCGCGAGGGAATAACCCGCTCAGTCCACTTTTATTTTTTGAGGGTCGATATGGGCCTATTATTGGACGGAGTCAATTTGTTGGTTGCGAAAATCGAATAAATTCTGCACGATATATTTGTTAATTGGAAGATTCTTTTTGGCGGAGATAATTTTCGAGGAAAATTCTCCGAATTTTTTTTGTAGATGAGAACATAGTCTATGAAATCTATGTTTTCATCATACTCCAGTGCAATAATTTTTCAATTCCAATTTTATTTGAAAAAAATAAAATTAAACATTATTTTTAAATCAATTTCAATTGGAGCTTGTTTGGAAGAAATTATAAATTATATCTAAATAATGCGTTATTACTTCCGAAATCCATATTATCCAGCTATATCCGTCTATTTTTACATTCAGAAATTTTTTCATCAGAAAAAAAACACTGCATTTGTTAATAAATTATTGTCACCGTTAATCTATACATTGATTTATTTATTTATTGTCGTTCTCATCTAGTGTAAACAAATAGTTAGATTTTGTGTAATTCTAAATGCTCCCTTGTTCATAATATATCCGCTTAACCTGAATCATTCACATGCACTTGTTACAAATTCTTTCCCAGCGCAATTGAAACAGAGATGACGAATCTAGTGTTGAGTCGTAACAAGGAAGCGTGCCAGGTTTCATAGGTTTCCTCGTTATCATCCGGCCAAGCAATAACAATTTCAAACTTGAGTTGGAAATGAGTCATGGTGATACTGCAGTGTTAGCTTTGCGTGTGTACAAAAGTTGTGTCATGGCATCGAGCCCACGACCCACCTCTCCGGCCTTCTATGCAATAAAAACATGTAACGAATGATACGAATGATACGTACAAGAGGAATGAATGGATAAAAAAAGTGTGTGACTACGTGGAAGTAAATCAAAACTGGAGTTGACTCAATTATCGATCCCCCCACCTCACACCCTTTTTCTCACGTGATTCCAGAGTTTGGGCACGTGCCACAACCGGCAATGCTCCCGCTCCTATAATTCATGTTTATCCACTTTGATTTCTACACTTTGTTCTGAAGGAAAGGCCTCACTCTTCACTTCATCAATATCATCAGCAATTTTTTTGGAGGCTTAAGTTTGTAGAAAAAATTTTGATCGGTCCCTTACTCATCGTCTTTGAGTCAGCCATAATGGAATCTATTCGTGTCAGTCTATTTATTTTTGGGGTCGCTGATAAGATGATGCACTGCAATGCCTGCAGAACCTGATGGTCTCGAGTGGGCTGGATATAGGACATTGAGAGGCTCAACGAGCAAATTCTCTACTCTGTCATAACAAGTATCCAGTGACTAGAAAATCAATTTCTTGCCGCTTTGGTGAGGAAATATTCTAATAGGCATTCTGGACATTGGTTTTATTTGATTGCATTCGAAAATTGTTGGATTGGAGTGGAGGTTTTAACAATACTATTTCTCTAGCGACCAGAAAATATTGTGGACTTGTGGTTGTACAGCTGATTATTTATGATATACATTCAACTAATCATTGTGGAGTCTATTCAGGAATGTCATTCAAGGGCAGACGTCTGAGGAAGTCGATAATATTTTCTTTTATTATTGTTATTTCATTAAATTTCATTGATGTATTCTCGATTCAAAACCTCTCCTCACTATCAGCCTGCCTTCTCCCTTCTTTGCCTCTCCCTATAATCTGCGGCATCATATCCGTCTTAAATTTAGCTGCCTCCCTTTACGCTAGGACCGCACGGGAATCCCTGTAAAATCCCAGTCGCACAGTCGGCCGATTGCCCAGTGCCCTAGTGCATTCATCTGTTATATGGACCAGATGAAAACACTACGCCTCTACACCGTGCATTTTTGTGTGGGCGAGATGTTCCTAAGCGGTTAGCCCTCCAAGTACCAACTCCGCTCAACTTAGATGTCCGCCAGAGTTAGATCGCGCCCAACAAACAATTACGGTCGTTTCGATTAAAATTCTTGATTCGGAGGGAACTTCGGCAGCCCGAGAGCGTATTAGCTTCCGGAACATTAACAACATTATAGCTTACAATTTTATAAAATTATCTTGTATTGGATTGAGGAATGAAGCAGATGTTTATGTAAAATAACTTGAACACTGTATTTGTACTTATAGATTGATTTTATTCAGAGGTCTTCACACCTCGACGTTGTGGAAAAGACTAACTCAAACGAAAACTAAGAAAACTCCTTTTTGCCTGTGACCTTTGTCTTGGGCTGTTCCTCTTACCATATTTATGACTAACCCTTCCACTTTCGGGGAAAACCCCTTGAAATTACTTGAGGCCCACATGTGTTTTCGACGTGTTGAGAGAAAAAGAGAAACAAAGGAAGACTGTCGTAAAGCAGAACTATTGGGAATTTTGTCTACCCTCAATATCTATTTCTAATAATTTACTCCTAATATTCATTCGCAAATTACTTGTACGCTACAGCAAATTTTACATTTTTTATATTTGGCTGTTTAAGGATGTTTTGGTGCGATAGAAGAAATTGAAAAAATGTAATAACAAAAATGAAGTCCAAAGTTACTCATACGCTACTCATGCGTGGGGTTGAATATGGCATGGACAATGTCTCCATTTTTCCTTCATTATCGACTAGTTGACAATGTAGAGAAGCAGCTAAATTTGACGATGCTCTATTTGATCTCATGTATGAATATTAACTTTCGGATTTATTTATGTTGTTAATCTGTATCTAGGCTATCTGAAATTTTGCACATCGTATCTTACTTGATTCATTAACTTGCTAAAAAAAGTTCCATCGAATTAGCTGCATTTTTATAATTTTCACGATCTTGCCGGAACATCCTTAAATGATATTTGATAAACTATGAATTTTCAATTCTTGAAGCCATGTCTTCTTTATAGCACATTACATATCTTGAAATATGATAATTTTTGGATTTCATGCATGTACAAAGGTTTCTTAACAATCACTTCTGTAAGGAATTTTATATCCATTTCACCATATTAGTTTCCCCGGTCAACCCAGAACCCCTCCTTTCAAATGCTTGATGTCTCCTCCCAATAATTTCCAAAGAATCTTGCTTTGGCAATATTTTTGTAAGGCAGAAGTAGACAAATCCTGCACGAGAATTTATTTATCAACAGTATTACCATCTGTAGAAAAAGTTTCGTCAATATTTGTCGAATTATTGCTCACAAATGCTTCGAAATATATATCTTTTACTGACAAGATCTGTTAACTTCTCTATCAGAGATTCTATAAATTACAACAAATTTGTTTATAAAATAAATTGTTTTTAATTCCTCCAAAATTGCACCTCACGATTTTTTTATACTGAATACTTGGACAAGAATTACCAAGAGATTTCGCGGAATCCGCAAAAATGTTTCATTTTACCAATATTCATCCACACGTGAGCTTTCAATTCATCTGATTCTACTCATCCACTTTGAAATTAATCGCAACTTAATCTTTCCCAAATTGAAACAAATCAAACTTTTCCCTCCCCTTGAATGTCACTAATTTGTAAACCAATTGGCCAACATGTCCCGCAGTGATTCTGGAATTTGCAAACGTCGAGCAGACAACTCGTTAAATAATTCATGAAACGTAGATCGTATAAATGCGAAATCTATACTGCATTATTTTCCAATTCTGAAATTCACCCGCCGTTGCCTCCCTCTCACTAATTATCCCATGAACAATGTCAAGTTGTACGTCGATATAAAACTCATTTTGATAATGTACCTAGTTCACAGCCATTGACCCACTCTCCATTCAATTTGACGGTGAAAATCGAAAAGCGGGTTCAAAGCTTTGTCAGCTGACACGACTCTGCACTTCTCAGCCTTTGCACTCGATAATTGAGTCTTCCACATATGTTTTATTCAGGATAAATCAGTCCACTCATCAGTTTTCATATGCTCGATTACATTTACACAGTGAACAGTCAGTAAATTTGAATAAAAACTCAATATTAATGAGAAAATGATTGAGCGATGGTTTGAGCAATTTTATTTACATTATATTACAATTTCACCGGAATTCATGTTACTGCGAACGATTGGAAAGTCAAATATTATAGGAACTTTCCTGAATTTAATAACTTTTCCTCTAAAAAATACCATTCGACAGTTTATTCTATAATAAACCCTTAAATAAATCAAAAACTAAATCGAACAGATAGACTTTTTATAAATACAGAGATTTAGAGGGATCAATTCAAAAATTATTTTTGTAGAGATCTGTTATTTATAAAAGCTTTTTATGGGTATTTCTCTAAATTTTATCTTTCTAAAGATATTTACAGGAATTTTTGGGGAAAGCCTCTTCACGCAGACAAAAAAAAAATAAAAAAAATATATACGTATCGGCAAACCATATCGCTAGATCATTTTGGAAATACCTTCTCAATGAATAGGTTGAGATAACTGCAATAAGCTAACATTTCTGTTGAAAATTAAATTAACCACTCGCCGTTAAAAAATAAACGCTTATATTTTTATCAGAAAATCTATAATATTTAATTCCAAATCTCCCACAAAAGGTACGCAGAATTGATTTTTCGTCGACCAGTAATATTGTAAGTAGAATCTCATTTGAGTTCCAGTTGAGGTTTTAACCAGGAATGTTGTAAAGAATTTTATTATCTCCATAAAAGATCATTGGATATTTACCGACTTCCTAAGATATTAGCAAAATAATCAGCACAACAATATTGGAATGTTTCTATTAAACAAGAAAAAAACCATTTAAGGCACTTTCTCCAAGTTCCAAATTATTACTAACGCAATGATTGAACTCATTAATCCAATCCCCACTTCCTCACAATTATTCACACTCTCCAACTGCTCATTTACCAAACCCTAAAGTAATGTGTGACACTTTAACTCCAACTAGCGCTGTTAAATATCCAAGTCAATTGCCACTCGTCCAACCCATTACGCTTTTACCTTTTTCGCATAACTACAAAGCCCACTTCCTTTCATCCTACGTGTCTAGAGATCGCTAATTAATTCATACCCACTTCGGTCGATTTCTTCGCATTTCCTTTGATGTTTGAGGAGATAAAAAAAGGAAACCTATAAAAATAAGTGGAAAATAGAGAGGAGGGCTGAGAGGGCGCAGCCCACTCATTTCCTTTCTTCGACGAGCATTTATCCGAGTTATATCTGGTGAGGGTGGAATACACGACTCGGCTCATATCGTTTTTCCTCTTCGTTGGAGGAAACTATCGATTGATGTCTCAGCCCTCTGCAACAGTCCCGTACAGTTTACGAGACAGGCGCAAGTCTAAGATATTTTTCTGTTCGCTTCAATTCCGTGGAATTCTTCTCACGCAATTATCAATTGAAATTAAAAGCAAATTGACTGGTACTACGGATAGTTTCTCGTAAACTTCTGGAAAAATTACCTGCCTTGTTATTGACGGTTATTGAGATTTACGTGACCTATCTGTTAAGATTCACTGAAATATAGTCACTTCTTATCACCCGCGAAAAGTGACTACGCGACCACTCAATTAATGTCAGTAATGTCACTAGAACTTGACACTCAGAACTGACCCCGTAATAATGATTTAACAAACCGTTAAGGTGATCGTGAAATACCTAGTACATGTGATGGAAACTAAAATCAAAATTCAAAGCCACCAATTGTGAATGAATCTGTATACACGGAGAAAAAAATTCAAGAAAAATTACGGAACAATTCTCGTAATCTGGAAGCGAAGTAGAAATTTCATAGAAAGTGCCCAATTTCCACGTAAATTCTACGTTCCGTTCCGTAAAAATTACTCATCCGCCCGACACGTCAAGGTCAGCCGTCTGACGGAGATTTTCAGGAACGCTCCGTAAAAATTACGGAACGCTCCGTAGAAAGTACGGAGCGTTCCGTAATTTCTGAGCCGTAATAAGTCTTGAAATTTCTCGTAGATTTTACTGTTGGAGTTTAATTCCCAAAAAAATTACGAAACTTTTTCGTATGTTTTCAGTGAGGCGACGGATTTATCCTCCTTAATTCCTACAAAAATTCCTGAAAAGGATCTTGGCTCGCGCATTACGTGCTTGTTCCGTAATTTTTCTTGATTATTTTTCCCATCCAAATCTTGGCCAATCGGATTGCACCATTCGACGTTATTTTGTATAGCCAACACGGTATTTCAGCGGAAATTCTTGGAAATTTCACTGGAAATTTTTCATGTTGCCT
>JAPYZM010002101.1:0-15454 GCA_030522845.1 Psyttalia concolor
GTAAATAATGTAAATACTGTTTGTAATATCTGAATAAAAACATGGTTAAAAAAAAAAAAAAAAAGCGGCTAGGTGCGGGCCTAGTGTGCGAAAGGTTGCGAGTTCGATCCCGGCTACGGGTGCTCTTTTCAATACCTGAGGCCCCGGCGAGCGGTAGGTTGCTATTAGATGTAGCCGCCTGTACCGACATGGGTGTCCTGTGGTTTTCCCATGTCTTATCATGCGAATGCGGTACAGTGTAGAATCTACAGTCGCATAGAATAGATGTCCATATATCCCCAAAAGGATCGAAGGCTATAAAGATAAAAAAAAAAAGATTTGGCAAACAAATTGATTATTTTTCAAAATGAATGCATGGAATAATTTGGAAATAATTTTAAAAAATTTAGGAACGCATTTTTATAATTTAAAAACTAATGAATTCTATATATGAGACCCTTAGAAGTTGAAAAGTTTAAGATAAGTTAGTTCTTCTGCAATCGTTCTACGTGCCGCTTCTCTCGTCAATTAGTTTTATTAGAGTATGCAAGTAATTTTATTAAGTCATTGAGTTTCCGTATTTTCAAAGTTTAAAGTCTTTGAGTTTAATAAATAAAAGCGTGTAAGGTGCTCCCTAAACAAGCAGTGTTTGGATTATTTCTGAAATTAACCATTTTTACAAGTAATTTTGGGAACAATCAATATTATTTCATTGGAGTGCTCATAAGAGCTTTGGCGGCTAACGTTCTCACACTCCAGCTTAGCGCTTATTTTGAATTGGCGCTAGTGTCCTCCTAGTACATCCCATCTCATAGGATTTTTTAGAAACCGCGCTAAGTGCGTTGGTCACTGCGCTTTTTTTGAACATTTTTCTTTTATTTTCGACCAAATATCGCGCGTTTTCGGCATAAACGTTGTCTTCAGAGTTGTAGCTTCATAACTAAGGCCGTGTATTCATACAAGCTTGGCGTTCTTTTTTATTTTCAGCATTTTTCTAAAACCAGTCAAGTTGATGAAATTGTAAGTGAAGTTAATGAAATTGAAAAAAACACAATGCATTAAAACGTGGACTTGGCCATTTTTTTCAAAAATTTTTTTTCGATTTTTATGGGATTCGTTTGTACACGATTAAACGGTTTGGATATGCCTCTGTTACACCCACTCCTCATCGTACTAGAATCTTACTAGTGTTCTGATAATTGGGAGAGCCATAAAATTTATTACTTTCCTAATTGAGTTTTATGAGGCTGCTCCGCAGAGCTGCCGATCCCTGATCTAATGGACTTGATTGTGCGCTCGGCCGCAATTTATGGATTAGAGGTCCGGGGCTGGAGCGGGAAAGTGGAAATGGAGACCTGGCCATGATGCTTTGTGAAATTGGCGATGGGAATAGCCAGGAACACCCCTAGCTACTCAATCTACTACTCAAGCAAAAGTATGGCAAGGATGAGGGCATGCAAGTAACTTACAGAGACTCTGCAACTCCAAGAAAATTGATGGCCCAAAATATGCTTGAGAGAGGAAGTCAGAGGAATACTGGATAACAGCCCCACGAGATGGGGGAATGAGCTTGAAACAGTTTTGATAGTGATGGAGACGTTGGATGTCCTCCAAGACATCTGTGGGAGGCAAAACCATTGACATAGCCTTCACTGAGGAGCTAGAGTGACTCAAAACAAAAGAAAGAGACTTGAACGCTGGAGGAAAATCAAGGTCTCCACTTATAACTTGCAGTCCCAAACTTGTATAAGGCCTTATAAAGGCCATATTATATAGCAAATAAATCTTATTATTGTTCGATACACGGTCGTAAAATAGTACATTTCATGCCCGAGTCTTGAAAACAGATCATCGTCTCCCACGTGCAAAATTGCCTTCTGAGGCGAAGTCGAGGATGGCAAGCACGTGGGGGAGGCTAATATGGTTTCGATGGCGAGGCTTGGATATTATTTTTCCAGGTGCCGCACACGAAAAGATACTTTTCGATGCAGCGTCCATGGGTGGTTTAGAGAAAAAGGGGGAGCGTTTTTCATCGAGTAGTTAATCGTTAATAAAATTTTTAATTTTTAAAAATTTTTAAATCTAAGATAACTAGAGGTCGAATTGATTGTATTGACGGGGAATTCCCAATATTTACCTGTTTTTTTATTTCACAGCACATCAGCTCACACTTACATGATTTCTCATCGTACTTCTGGGAATTATAAGGCACATCTTTCGATCCTTTATTGTCATTGATGTTTCCACCCATTTGATCACCATTCACATTTTGCCCTCCTTTTTCTGCCGCCCATTTCAGAAACTGATTCCACGCCGAAGATCCATGGTCTGAACATATAGAATGAAGGCACTTCTTTCCGGAATCAACGAAACTTGAAAAAACTATTTACATATTTACGGTAAACAGCCAAATTCGTTCACATGGTTAATGAAGAACTAGTATTTCACCTGACTCTTTGAGATTATTGAAATTATTACCACTATTTGAGCGATCATCCATAGATTTTTGATAAGTAAATACAAACACCTTCTTTAAATTTGAAGAAAATGCCTAAAATAGCATGAATGTGCAGTTAATAAAAAAACAAAGGAACCCTTGAAAATTCAACATTGAAACATCGAAATTAGACACGAATCTTGGGAATCCCTGGACTGTCTATGGATTTGCTTAAACTGAAGTCAGCATAACTTTTAACATGCAATGCTACCCCCGCCACCTCCATTTTGCGTATGAACGTGTTACCCCACTCCTTCGTTTGATGTTAAAAGTTATGCTGACTGAACCATACATAGCTCCATTCTGCAGAATCCATGGTTTTTTACTTTGTCAATCGTGTCATCAGAATTTTTTTCATTTAACAAGGAAAACAGTTATATTCTACCTGTTACCTCAGATGGATGGTGAAATTTCTAGAGATTTAATATTATTTTTCCGAAACCATCCAATAATATTCGATTGAAATCATATTTTCAAATGCTATGTTTTCGTTTTTCACTACATAGTATCGAAGTGTGGTGAGAAAAATGACCACTATTTGTGAAAAATTCTGTAAACTCCTGAACAACAGTTTTAGTGTCTTTTCTTTTTCCATAGGAATATTGTTAAACATATTAAAGGAGAACGAAGAATTTTAAGTCGAAACTGTTCAATTACGCAGATCGTCTGTTATAAAATTCTGGGATCTCTGGTACTCCAGGATAAATAAGTATTCAGAAGAAAAGTACCTGAAATTGTCGTAAATTTTTAGGCCAGATTTATTAACAATATATGACGGTTGCGAGTAAGATTTATAGCGTTTTATTAAATGCAGTGAGTGATTTTTGTAGAAGTCATAACTTTTTCATGTCCCCGAATTACTATGCACCTTTTTCACGACTGTGAAAAATTGATACAGAAAATAAATTGAAAAATTCATCCAATATATCATCTCACATCGCGTTTAATCTTCATCCATAGATAGATATCTACATTTCATTAGAATAAACCTAGGCGTACTTAAAAATAATATAAATTATTAACACAAATTTATACAATTCAATACAGATACACAGACAAGTTTAACTCGTTATTTCTCCCATCGATATATCCACTGAATAACACCAAATTCACTAAGGCCTCGCAGTTTATTATTGAGTTACTTACTCACAAAACACTCGTAAGCATACATGTGACGAATCGAAAATAAAGCAAGGTATACGTTGATTTTGTAGAAAAGTCTTGGAAAGAGATCATCCGACATATTTCTACAGACTCTTCTTTAAACATCTGATTTCTTCGGAAAAGATTAAAATATTCCTGCTCACAATAGTTCATTTGTGTCTTTGTATGGTTTAATTCCTTAGATATTTGCAAAATATCCTACAAATTTTCATTCAACTCATCAACAATTATTTCTGAACTATTTTGTGATGAGTTCGATAACCACAAGATTTATACAAAAACATCAAAGAATTTCTTTTATCGTCCATCAAAGTTTCTATAAAAAGGTCTAGTAATGAAAATTCCTCCCTTTTCCAGACAGTCACCAAAAAATCCATAAATCAGACTTATTTCCTTTCATGTCATCGTAATAGATTAATTGCCCGACACTTTCTTACTGGCAGATCAAACGCCATTATTAGACACCAATGATGTCCCCACACCATTTTCGTCCATTGGTGGTCTAAGGAGATCGTAATACTGCATAAGAGCTTCCCTAAGTGACCTGGACACCTGAGGAGAAGCTGCAGCAAGATTACACTCTACTAAACACGGATAAAGTCCAATGAGCTGCTGCCAAACAGATTTTTCCACTTTATTCGCGGGTGCTTTCTTCAATGAAACCACCAGGGTTGCCACTGCCTTGAGAACAAAAGAAATTTCTGATAATCTGTACCTGGGAAGAGGGCACTTTCCACTCTTCCTATCATCCTCGATGTAACGATATAAAACTTGCTGAAATCTATGCAATAAAGCAGTTACTGCCAGTCTCCCAGCAATTCCCCCATTCTCGTCCCCCGAGTCACTAACCGTAGTATTATTTATCGTCCTCTGGAACATTGGAAACTCCGTCACATCACTGAGTCCATCGACCAACGAGAACTGTAGAAGAGTCTCGAAACAAGTTTTAGCGAACTCCTCCCTTAACTTGGTATCACAATTATTCAAATTTGCAGACGAAAAATCGTTGACGGCTGAACTCGTTGAGATAGCTGTTGTATTTGTACTAGAATTATGCAGGGACGTTGCTGAGTGTATTGATCCCTTATTAAGTAGCATAACGATACTCAGTATAAACTCTTGCGGGATGAATTGGGAATGTGGGAGAACTTGATCTCTCAGTAGCTCCATTATCTGACAGTCGACAGCCTCGTCAGCTTGAATCTCCTCAAGATTCCTCTCTGTCTTGATCATCGATAAACTCTTCGGAAAGAGAAACTCGTCAAGAGTATCAGCCAATACTGGCCACATCGTTTGAAATTTTTCTTGATGTTTTCGGGCAAGAGGTAAACCAACATGAAGAACTGTTAGGAGACTCGTCACAGCGAGTTTCCATGTCGTGGGTGAGGGGCAGGCGTATTTCATGGACAGAGGTATTCTCAAAGCCCCAATAATGTGTTTCAAGATCTCTTGATTAATTACAACAGGTTCTGCAGCTGTTTTTTCATAGAGATTCACAACCATCGTCAAGGATTTCTCCCCAAAAGGAACATAATTCATGGTAATCCATTCGTTGGAAGAATTTCGAAACTGTTGGGACTGATTCATGTTGTAATTCGTTTTTATTTGTAGTTTGCCATAGGTTGACGAGGGCGGATGACAAGCTAGTTTGGAGAACTCTAACAACTGTAAAAATATGAATCCAATCATGGTATTCAGTTTATCAGTCACTCCTCTCAATGCTTCACCCTTTAATAGGTCCATTGAATGCAAAACTCCATCTTGAAGTTGGGTTAATATTATATCAGGAACTGTGGGGAGGATATAGGGAGTCGATTCTCCGTGAACTGGAACTTGTACCACATGCTTAAGTACCGTGCACAAGTTTTCAACGTCGTTGCTCGTAAATTTATCCTTGATATGTTGGAATATTGCTGGGAATATTTGAATTAGTGCTGAGAGAAATGCTTGAGAAGGAACATAAGGTTGTTGTAAAGAATCAACCAAAATGTTCTGACCATTTTGTTGATTAACTGCATCAGAGTTATCTTTCTCTGAATGAGAAGGTACAACAGAGCTCTCCATACCAATATTTAACCAAACTCTCCAAACAACTAACCATAGGGACTCCATTGAATTTACTGATGAATTCAGGCCCTCGAGACTCTCAGTGTTCCCATTTTTCTGTATGTAAAGAATCTCTTGAAATGATTTCAATGCCGCTAAAGACACTTCGTTGTTTTTGCTCAAGGCTGAGTACTCAATGAACTCAAGAAGGAGTGACCAGGCTCTCGGAAAATCTCCCAATGTCTGAAGTAATTGTCTCTTGGTGTTAAAGACCCTTGCTACTCCACTCAAAGTCAAGACTTGGGTCTCTGCCCACTGTTTCTGAGCAGTATTTCTACTGTGATGAATCAAAATATTTCCACTGGTATCGACTTTTTCATTGCTTGCAGAACTCGACAGATTTCTCACTTTATCTAGCAGTGGGAACAGCACCTGCCAGAGGACCGCCTGCCACGTTTGCTGATGTAGCAATCCACCGTGTGCTGAAATGGTTGAGAACAACGTCTGACTCGCAGACTTGCGAACAGCTGGTCTAGGATCCACACACAAGTCCCCCAATCTTGTGTACAAACACATCCACAATTTGTCGAACGATGGCATGTTCGTGGTCCCAGGGAAATCCGGAAAAATATTTTCCACTTGTGACTCATTGGACTTCAAAGAAGTCATTAGCTTCTCTTGATTTTGAAAGAAGTAATCACTGATATTCCACATGAGTCCAACTGCTGTCAACGATATATTGAGCTCTTGTGTCTGAGAGCCGAATTTCGCAGCTGTGTCCACGCAAAGAGGGAGACAACGCCAACTCATCACGGGCAGATAATCTGTTACCACAAGCTGAAGGCATTGGAACGCAATTCTCACAAGATTATCTCCCTGATGATCAGAAACAGCTCCGATAATACCCAGAACTAGTGGCCATCCATGATGAAGAGTTTCTCCACCTCCATGAAGGATTTGGAGAACACATTCCAGCTGTCTCTGACGTACATCTGCATGTCTAACAGAAGATAATTCTGATAAAGGTCCCAACAACAAGGTCTGCAACTTATGATTGTCTCTAAGTGGCGTTGGATACTTATACTGCAACGCAGATTTGACAAGATAGGTTATCGCTTCTACTCCCCACTCTCTCATCCGAATGTGCGGATGCTGACAAACTTCCAACAGATGATTGGTCAGAGGTCTCCAAAGCACCTCAACCCTAGAAAGATTAACAATCCCAGTCTCCAATAACTTGGCAACAGCGAACAAGGATGGTTCTCTGTTCGTGTACGCCAGTTCCATTGCTTCCTGACTCAATTTGCATAAAGCATCAATGAGGTGATGAAGAGCGACATCATCCAAGTACTGACTAGTCTCGAATAATCTACTGAGCATGGCACTGAGCACAGGTAAATCTGCCATAACAGCTGTTGTCAACACAGCGTTGGAATCCGTGGCTGTACGCCCAGCCTTTAATGAACCGCCAGTTGATGGTTTAAGCCCAAGAATCCAGACAAGGTGTTGGAGAGTGGTGAGCACGAGGTGCCAAGCACTGCCTAAAATACTTCCATGGCAGTGGGCAAGCATTAACAATGCTCTCATACACTGGAGATTCTTCGCGGTGAGCATTACTGGTCCTTGATGTTGAGCACCAATTGGTAAGGAAGCTGTTGGGAGTGGAGTTCCTACTGCTACCACCTGTTGTCTGTAATCTGAAGGTTCAACGATGGAAGGGTTATAATTATGACAGGAGTCCTGATGCTGCGGAGGGGATTGCGTTTGATTCTGAGGCTGATTCTCCCCTTGCTGTTGACTCCTTGTTGGGGTTAATGGACCTGCTCTAATCCCCTTCACAGTAGCTCCAGTGCCATTTGTATTCAGAACAGTCAATGCGTAATGAAGAGGCAACGAAGCTTTACAAATTGCTGTGATTAAAGCATCTCGAGGGGTTTGAAGTTCCAGGAATCCACACAATGATGCAAATGTCTGGATTGCTTTGAGGAGGTTCTCAGTAGTGGATTCATCAGTACTTGCATCAACTAATGGACTCAGTGCAGCTAGTAATCCACACCAGCTTGATGTAATCAGTTGAATATGAAGGTTTTTCTCTGCCTCTGTTGGCTTGTATTGACCACTCTCATGCATTTCACCCTCTCTCCCATTCTGATCGTTACTGGAACCGAGAATCCCAAAGGAAATTGAACTGATAATGTCTAGAAGACAGGCGTAAGCTATGCTGATTCCATAACCATCAGGTATCTGTGGAGGTTCAATTTTATCCAACATTTCCAAGTAGACGGGTTTCGCCTGACCGGTAGGGTATGTAAGAACTATTGGCAGCCAAATTCCTCGGGAGTAGAAACCAGGTTGAGGAGAGATACCTGGACCAACTGGCATTCCAGCCAAGAGAGTTGCTGATGCCATTGAAGGTTGTTGAGCCGCTGCGGCTCCAGCCGGATTTCCCTGGAGATTCATCAACACTGGGTTGACGAAAAGACTGTGGACATATGATCCAAGACTGTTGACAATATCCTGAAAGATATTTGTGGTGTGTTGTTTTAGATCATAACATTCACAGAAACTTATCAATAGATCTGTGTGCACTGTCATTTTGTGGAGGACTTCCAGAGCTAATGCACGTTGCCAAGCAGGCTTGTCAGGATCCAAGAACTTGACAATTAGTGAGAGAAAGATTTCACATTCGGTGATGAGTAGTGAGTGGTATTTTTGTACCAGAATTGAAACAACTCGAAGGAGTCGCATGCTGATAGGAAAATAAGGCTTATCCAGGGGTGTGGCTTGTTGAACAGAGGCTGGTACTGAATTTCTGTATTTTATGTTGGGTGAGAAAAGTTTGATTACCAAAGCACAAACTCGCTCTTTCAAGAGGAAACTGAATTCTGGATGATTGAAGAAGACAGAAGAAAAGTTTGTGAGAACTGATTCCAGAAGTTCTAGACCGAACGTTCGTGTCATCTCGGTAATACCGATGAGCCAGTAGGGCTGATCCGCATTTACCAGGTGTACCAGGTCCTGAAACATGAGGAACGCATCAGCAGCACAAGGGGCGAGAGCATTTGGAGCTTGGACTGAGCTTTGTCTGAGGTCTTCTGAGTGGCATTGCTTTGATTGGGATTGATCTGGTCGAGGTAGAGCTTCCTCAAGCTCTGGTCGAAGTTGTCTGGACATTTTGAGTGTTTCGTCTTCAACAATTACGCGTTCAAAGACTAGGGAGACTAACTGGCGAACAGTAGCTCCAGCTGTGTTAATGGTTGTCGAATCTTTTGTGAAGTGCAGACGAAAGCAGAGGACTAGATTCCGTGATAGTGTCTCGGCATGGACGATTGTATTGCTGGTAAGAAGAAGTGTGACAGTTTGCAGCACTTTGACTTCTTCTATTCCCAATTCCATGAGCATCCAGAGAGTGTCTGTTATGTAACGTGCACCTTTTTGATCAATTGCTTGTTGGGTTATCAGTTTTTGCATTATTCCAAGGCAGAACTTTATTATTTTTGTATCTTTACTCTCGCATCCTTGAACCAAGGGATAAAGAATTTGATTAACCACATGGTAGACGGAAGAGGTGCCTGGGTTGTTTATCACTATGCGTAATTTTGCTATCCCCTCTTCGCACGACTGAAAAATTGAAAATTAAAACACTAATTATTTAGGGATTGATTCGGTAGTAATTGATTCTTTTTACATAAAAGTCGAAAATATTTCAAATAACTCGATTGCAACAATTTTCTTGTTAATAACGGTTTTGAATCAGTTAGAAGCAAAAAGGTCTTCGTATTAGAGTTGTTGTATAGTAATATAACATGTTGACCGGCAACTCTGAAAATGTATATGGAAGTTCCTTAATTATGGACTATTAACTCTCCTTTCGTTGTGAAAATACCAGGACTTTTGCAATCTTTCATTGAATCAATGCAGGAATAAATTGATAAAACGCATAGTGCGGTTGATATTGAATGATTTCTTATATTTAAAAATATCTCTAAACTGAAGAAAGTTAACACCTATTGACGAGTAATCTTGCAGTCCGGCTGACAAAACAAATGCATAATTCCTTGGCTAATTCAACGCTAGAGGACTATTATCAAGGAATAATTCCAATGGCATAGTTACCTTTCTATACTAAAGTATTTTCACATGGCCTGTAATAATTATTCCCTTTGAAGATAAATATATAATGAACAATGAGTTTCCATTCTGAATCATTCAATCACTTCCTCATTGATTTTACACAACTATCTGCTCTATCCATACATTCATCTTGAATATTTAATGTTCTGCTAATGCAATGTTTCGATAAATAAAATGAGAAAACTCAATAAAGATCAATAAACGAAAATAATAAGTAATCAATAAAAAATAAATAGACGTTAGAAAAGCCACAAAATAATCAAACTCTCACCTATGATTCTACATTTTTCATCTACGTTCCTGCGTTATGTATTCAATAAGTACCCCAATAAACCAACAAAAACTAACCTCTTTAATCTGCGGATACTTTTTCTTCGTCTCAGCACCCAGTGCCTTAAGATCAGTCTGCAAAGACTCAAAAAATTTACTGTTGTACTCAGGTGTGAGGGAAATTGTCGTAGTAGTCATTGTCGTTTCTGCCCTGACAAAATTCTACACCAATCATCATTTAAAAAAAACAGAAATTATTAAAAATTCTGATACGAGTGTCATCTGCTTACACTACATTATCTTTTGTACATACCTGTTAAATCGCCCGAGAATCACATGCGTATAATTAAAAAATTCCCCAACATAATAACAAAGATTTTTCCCATATATTGCGTATTAAGACTCATTACACCTGCATATCCCACTTTTTTCACGACGTTTCGTGCTTGGTGCAATGTTTAGCGTATTAGTCTTATGACCTAGGCAAATTATGCATTTTTAGTGATGAATGCCGTTGGAACAATAAAAAAAAGATGAGTTGGCAGGAGTAAGTTTTGTAAATTGATGTAATGTATAATATAGAATGGGAGTATGTGACACCGATGTTCGATGTATTGAGATTCATATAAGATCGAGGTGGAGAGGTATCTCACTGATAGTAAAATCAACTGCACACGTAGTGTTTGATATAAGGACACGAAAGTCAATTCGCATTACACATTATACGTACAATCGTCCAAAGTAGTTCATACAGCACTTGAAGTTGGTTGCATATTGGCATTGCACGGAGTATGGAGCAGGGGTGGGATTTTGCGCGTTTTATGTCGACATAAAAACTTTTTTTCTCCCGTGAGAGGGCGTCTGAGAGCATCAAGTGTGTATTGCCGAACACACAAGGCGGACTTTTCAAAATAACTCCCATTTTTAACGCAAAAACATGGGAAGAAAAATAGAAATTAAATATATTAACAGGTATTTAATATATTTGCCGGGTATGAAATTATACATAATTTGGTCATGCACAGACTATTCTCATATCTCAATCAATTTCAGAATACTTTGAGGTTACTAAACATTCAGAAACCGAATTTGCAACCAAGATTGAGTGTAATTTTTTATTCTAATGAAGGTTTATTCTAATAATGTTTGCTGTCCCAGTAAATGTAGGGGCATTTTTTGTTGTTGAGGAGGCTGAAAGGGAAGTGGCAGATGTTCGTGAACGGATCAGAATTCGAGAAAATCACGCTCGGAATGCTCAAATGAGAGCAACACAGGATCCATTCATCACCCTCAACGAAATCGCTTTCCAGGGAAGATTTTGGTAATTGCACTGGATTAGTAGAGTTTAGATAATATGGAATCGAAAGGGGTAACAATAAGCTTCTCAATTTATAAAATAGATTATTCAAAGATTTAGCGAGGAGGCTTTTTGATCGAGTTTCACCAATGCTACCCGACGAAGGACCTACTTCAGAAGTCCCGAAATTGTTTCAGGTAAATACGATAATAGAGGGTGAGATACAAAGCCTCCTTTCAACTGTTTTGTAATTTTCGTAACGTAAAAATGAATTAATTTCATGAGATTACGCTTGGGTCATAGTAAAGAAAAAGAAATGTAATTTTTCTGGAGAAATAAATGTGTCATTCCACGGAAGAAAAGGAAAGAACTGTTAGAATGTTTGGAAAAATCAAAAGGGACTGTTGAATCCCACTCTCTTTTTTGTAATGGACGATTCTTCATTTATGATTAAAAAAAATGGTGATTTTTTAGCTTCTGGCAGCACTGAAATTTTATGCTTCGGGAGATTTTCAAATATCCATTGGAGACTTGAAATTTCTTGGATTGTCGCAGCCCACAATAAGCTTCATACTTTCCAATGTGACCGATGCCATTGTGACGCTAGGGGATGAGAACATCCCATTCCCAACGAATGAAGATGAATTTAGCGAATTTTCTCAACAGTATGATATGCAATAAACAAACTGCAAAAAAGTCGAATTATTATCTAATTTGTATGGCTTTTTCAGATTTCAAAGGAAGCTAGGTTTCCCAGGTTGCAATAGGATGCATCGATTGCACCCATGTACTGATGCGAGCACCACAGAGAGAACCTTGGCATTATAAGGACTACAAGGGAAATTATTCGCTAAACATTCAAGTTACCTGTGACCATGCAATGCGTATGACTTCGATCATGTCATATTCTGGCCGAACTCATGACTCCAGGATATGGCGTGAGTCTGAAATAAAGAAGATTGTGGAGAGAGTGAATGAAGATTCGGAAAGACATTATTTCCTTCTAGGTATACAAATTACGTTTTATTATTTGGGTAAAAATGCACTTCGTTTCAAGTACTTTTAAGTTTTTAAGAAATAGATAACATCAATAATGTTAAATAGAAAACAATGAGTTCTTTTAACTAGTTATAAATGAATGAACACTTTCTCCTTCCTCAATCGTTGATAATTTTTTTAATTGTCGAGTTAAGATTCTTCGTCGAAATACTCGGCTTCTAAATATTCCACCTGGGCGTATTGAGGAGTCTCGTCCTCCGTGTCCATTGTCCTAAATTCCCTGAAAAAAATAACTTATTTCAATACATTGTCGAATTCTGTGTGTTAAAGGGGATGCAGGATATCCATTATCGCCTATTCTCCTTACGCCTATTGTTGATGCTGTTGAAAATACCCCAGAATATCAATATACACGTAGGCATTGCAAGACGAGATGTGCGATTGAACGGGTTTTTGGCGCAATAAAAGGAAGATTTCGCTGTCTTCACAAAGACAGAATATTGGCGTATCAACCGGAGAAAATTGTAAAAATCTTCAAGAGTTGTGCGATTCTTCACAACATGATTATTCTGCACCGGTAAATACTAATTAAAAATTAAAATTGATGACTTCCTTTTTGACCGAAGAAAACTTGCTTCTCTAAAAAAATCTTTACGATTAATATATGATCAATTTTCAGGATGGAGAATTATGCTGATGAGAATGTGATGGATGAAGATGATGATGATTATGATCCTCCTCATGGACTGAATTTTGATGTCGAAGAGGAAGTTGGCCGACAGCGAAATAATGACCTAATTGAAGGACGTCGTCTTCGCCAGAACATCATCAATAATTTTTTCAACTAATTGACCCGATTTTTTAAAAAATGTAGAATAGTTATTAAATAACAATTTAAAATTTTATGAATTTTTACATTTTGTATACCTGAAGTATGAAGCGACCGAATTCAATGCGCCAGTATTCTCACTCTGAAACTGTGGAGGTTGTTGAGAAGCCATTGGAGACTCTTGTAGAATATTCGGAGAAGTCACAGGAGGAGAGACAGGCTAAACGTGCCCAGCTTCTGGAGATAGTAGTACCTGCTGAGGAGATTGCAGTGGAACTGCCTTTTGTGGAGGGATCACCGATTCAATGGCAGATTCCGATCGAACTGGCCACTGGAACTCAGCTTCAACAGATGTCGATGGGCATGGAGATCCTTGAGATTGGGAATGCTGCCACATAACATTCGTTTTCTCGTGATTTTCAGTCATTTTTTGCATGGATTTTGAGATGGATATGAGTTCCCGGGCAATGATGGGCAGCCACTGGCTTAGCAAGGCGTTCATTTGTTGGCCTTGTTGTACACTTTCCAGCGTAGCAGTGGTTACTGTCTGAAGCAGTGACGAAGTGGCTTCTATTTTTTTTTCCGGTTTGGTCAGTCGTTCTGTTCACATTAAAAACAAATGACGCTGATTATGAACTAACAGTTATAGACCTATGAGTGAAAAAGACACAAACTTTTTGACACATCGGGCTCTGAGTGGCTGTCGCTCAATGCAGTTTTCTCCCTTTTTGTTTCGGAGAACCCAGCACTGCCACCAGTGATCGGTGTTGATGTGGTGCAGCCCCAAATTGCAAGGATCCATCGTTCCCTTTCCGTCAGTTGCTCTTGGGGAGTGATCGTCGGATTGCCCGTTTGCCGGTACTTCAGCTCCAACTTCGCCGGTACTTCAGCTTCAACTTCGCCGGTACTTCAGCTCCAACTTCTGGTTCTAACCTAAAAATCACAATCCCATTATTTCTGTTTAGGGGACTAATTTTCTTAATATTATCCGCAATAATTACAATAGTTGTAAATTGTTGATACTTAATTAAGATTTTTTTACTTACATTTTGATTATTTTCGATTTTATAGAGGATTAAGAGGTGAATGACAACACGTGGTAAAATACGCGCCAAAATTATGATGCTTTGTTTTTTTTGTCTCAGTTCCTATGTTTATTACAAAATGTAAAATTGTTGTATATGGAGAAATTTGGAGATGGTTTGAAAAATTACTATCGAATTTCCTAGGTAATAAATGAATAATTCAACGGGATGAATAATATTTGATGCACTTATTTTGGGCGCGAAATTGAAAAATCAATCAATGTAGTAACTTCGCATTAATTAGTTATTGCACGAATTGATTGTAATTTGTTTTACAAACATCAATTACAAAGGAGTTGTATTACAGATAATCAATCACAAGCTATGTTGGGGAATGAAACTAATGAAAATCCACAATGGCAGACTCAAAAAAAGTCAGCATGAATTATTATATTTACAATGTAATTCCGTATAGACAATAAGAGCATCAATTGCACTTCATTATTACATTTGAAAACACATCGGGATACTTGCAGGAGATTATAAGCCTGCCTCAAGAAATTTACTCGTTAAAGACAAATCAATATTCATGTGTACCGGTCTCTAAATGATAGTAATACAAGAGTTGGAGAAAATTAGAGTTACCCAAATAGATATAACGTCTGTCTGTATATGAAAATGATTCTCAATCCGGAAATGGTCCAGTGGGACAATGCCTCAATCCTCATCAGCAGTATCATATCCGTACGATAGTCCTTGGGGAAGTCAAGTTGTAACGTTGTCAACGTTTCCTTATACATATTTCAGCTACTCTCCATCCTGGAAAGACAACATATATTGTTTCACCGTTCCAGTGATGAAAATTCCCAATGAAGATAAACATAATTTTAACATTTTCTATACCTGAGGTATGAAGTAAGCGAATTGAATCACCGGATATTCTCATTCTCTTGAAGCTGTGGAGGTTGTAGAGGAGCCACTGGACGATTTTCTAGAATATTTGGAGTAGTTAGAAAAGGAGAGACAGGTAAAATGTGATTAATATATTATTAAACGACAAGATAAGCATAATTAGAGACCAGTAATTAATGCTGAAGAAAAAGGTATTCAGCGCAAAAAAAAACTCAAATCAGTTGCGTCGTTTTTTTCTTTTCATTTATTATTATTTTTTTATTTATTCAAGTAATTGTGTTAGATTCTCAGAAAAAATTGAA
>JAPYZM010002102.1:0-16779 GCA_030522845.1 Psyttalia concolor
ACTAATGGGCCGATCAACGTAAAATCAATTTCGTCTGAAAGGGCTCGAAGAGCTGTAACAGATTTTCCACTTTTTAACGAAAAATAATTTTTGAAAATTCATCAAAACCAGTTCTTCATCATTAATAAATTTTCAAAAATTATTTTTCGTTAAAAAGTGCAAAATATGTTTCAGCTCCTCGAGATCTTTCGAACGCAATTGATTTCACGTTGATTGGCCCTTTAGTTCCCGAGATATAAGGTATTCATTAAATTAACTCGTTTTAATGTTAAAATTATTTTTCGTTTTTGCCTACATAAAACTTATTTTTTTGCTCCCGTTAGAGAGCATGCCATACAACAAGTTGTGTGTAGATTTGAGAACCCAAACGCGGCGTTGTTTAAATTGAATTTTTCAGCTAAGTAAAATAATTTTTAAAATACACCTGAAACAGTTTTTAAGCTGCGGAATTAACAAATAGCTTATCTGTGGGTATGTAATAATAATGGACTATTATAAGCTTTTTATTTGCCTACACGTACACGTATTCCCGTGTATTGACCCAATCATTGTTGATCAACCAGCAAATAAAAATTTTACAATTATCCATTATTATCATTATTGCATACCCACAAAAAAGCTATTTGTGAATTCAACAGCTTAAAAATTGTTTCCAGTGTATTTTACTTATCTGGATAATTCAACTTAAACAACGCCGCGTTTGGGTTCTCAAATCTACACACAATTCGTTGTATTGCACGCTCTCTAACGGGAGAAAAAAAAAGTTTTATGTAGGTAAAAACGCCCAAAATCCCTCTCCTGACCACTTTGGTCTATCCTTTTGGCATGCTACTGTAACAACAACATAACCCCAAATATTTGACTGTGATTTTATTGATAATTGAAAAGAGGCAATTGAATATTATTTACCCAATGCCGGTGCAACTGATTGGTCGTACCAATGACTTCCTAGGGAAAACACTTTGGGAACTTGTTGGTAACCTGAAGAATCATGGAAAAGGTAGGATCGTCATCAGGCAACGGTTTCAACGGTATCCCGAACCTTGTTTCATGAAGATATTAAAAGTTGGAGCACTACCTCCAGAAGTGATTAAATCTCCTAAATTTGCGGTAATTATTTATACATTATTATATTCCAATAAAAAATATGGCAATGTAGAAAAACTTGTTCTATCGATTTTTTAAATCGATAAGTACTACTTGTATGCTATATATGTTTCTCTATTCCACTCTATACATTATTTCTATATTTTCTATAGAAGAAATAATTTTGGGGATTCCTGTTAATGTATTCAATTGCGATATCTTTTCATGAACTTCCTAGACTATTTTTTTAAGTTTTCCTGATCAAACCGATTTGCATTTTATGGTGCAGACAGAGACAGTTCGAAAATGCATGGCTCTCGTGGAAATCACATTTAGAGGGAAAAAAGATCCTGAGATACAGCAGATTGATGGATGTACCTACAAAGCTGATTTTCAATTGGTGCCGAAGGATGAGGAGCACAAGTACCTCGACAGGGTTGACCGTCCCGAGGTAATTCTGCCGAGGAAGATGGAATTGCCACCTCTTCTTGGTGAAATTATGGTGAGAAATATGATGGCCCGGGGAGAGAAATTCGATAAACGCCCGGAGATGGAGATTATGTACAACTTGAGCGGTATCAAGGTTTATCGAGTCGCGGACGAGGGAGAGACACCTACCGCTATTCCCAGCATTTCTCTGGGTAAACCGGCGAGTCCTGGACTCTATGCCAACGTTAAACCAATCTAATTTATTTGTAATTGAATTGAGTGGGCAGAAAAATTGTACAGTCATTGGAAATTAAAAACTATTACGTTGAAATTTTTAGACGACATTCACTGAATTCATTCGCAAATTTTTATTCGTTGAAGATTTTACAGATGTCAAATGGTTTCTCGTTTATCCCAGGGAGAATTTCGTACTCATCTAAATTAATGGAAGAAATTAACGAGCCACGTTCGGCTCGTTCTGCAGCAAGCGCCTGAAAATTGCGGAATCGAGAATTTTTTTTTTGCTTTTTAAAACTGTCACCTTCACTATCCTGCGGTTGAAGTAATGAGTCGCTATTATTCGAACCTTCCAGAATTCTCGCAATTCCTGCACATCCCTTCGTTTTCTCACCAACCAGCCCCGAATATTTCTCTGGATGATCGATGCTGCCTCATCCCGAGTCCAAAGCCATGATTTCGGATAAATAGGTCTAGGGCTGTTAGAAAAATAATCTTACCATTTAAATTTCCATAAGATATATTCATAAACATGATTAATTGTTGAAAAACTGTACTTGGACTGTAACCAAAATCTAAACGGTGGAATTTCAAAAATTCTAATCCAATTCAATTGTCTCGCAGGATTCATCGGATTTTTATTCCACAGATATTCGGCCAGATAATCCAAAGCATTGAATCGACATTTCGCATCCTGTTGGACTTATCTTTAATCATCATTGCTTCTTTATTATATAAGCGATTTTTAATAAATAAGCGATTTACTTCCAACGCATTCCATTTCCGCACTTCCCTCATCATTTTCTCCATCGCGGGCAGTAGAACCTGAAAAATCTCTTTATCCAGATATTCAACAGCTTCACAAGGAGTTTTCTCTGATCTCGATTCATCCTGTTCCCTCTCCCATTCTTTCAACTCCTCCCTCTCCCTCCGACATTCTTCCAAAATCGTTCTCCACACAGACAATTTCTCTCTCGATTCGTTTACTACTATTTCGACCTCTTCTTCTTGCTCCTCCTCAAAGGAAATTTCTCCACATGATCCATTGCTTTCCCTGCCTTCAGTTCCTTCATATTTTCTAGATGACTCACTCTCCAAACACTCGCAAAGATTATTCTGACAATTTTCAACTGGGCTTTGACAGAGTAAAGTTGGAGCGGATATGCTGATAAAAGCCTTCATATAAATCGTCGACTGTTTTTCTGTCTAATCTTCTACAAACATCACAATCTTCTCATTTTCTCCAACCTCTGAAGGAACAAATTCTGCAATAAGTAATTAACATGCCTGGCTGCGGCAAGAAGTGTGGCAAGGAAAAAAAACGAGTGTCGAGAGGTAAATTTGGATAATGAATCTGCTTCTTCACATCGATAACTAAATTAGAAATAAATGCCATCTATTGTCCACTCTATTTATCCACCGTTTTATACATGTTAATGACAGTATGAACACATCTTCATTTTTTTAGAATAAAATTGACAGATAATTCTGAATGATGGTAAATTTTTCCATAATTAATTCCCCGACCTGAATAAAATAGCCGGGAGAAGGAGTGAGGACAAATACGTAGCGACCGAGTACACCTCAGGACTCGAAGAAGCCACAGACTTGGATTCGATCCTATCCGACGCGACAGAGTACAAGACAATACCAGGAAAGAGTACAGGAAGTGAGAGAAGCAAATGGAAACGAACACCACAAAAGAAGAAAAACCAGAGGCCGGACAAGGAACGAAGAACAAGAACTCTCGAGAAGTCTAAACAATCACCAGAGCCTATACATGATGATTACTCCACGGAGAGGAGTTCTACACCATCCCCAAGGGATAACATCACCAGAAAATGGCAAGATCAGTATGTCAGTGAGACTGACGAAAATATTTCTCAAGTGACGAAAAGCTCTTCGAAATGCGCCACAGTTAATCTATCAACATTCCTGGGTGAAGAATCATCAGAAACTGAAACATTCGAGGAGGATCGAGAAGGCATTGGATGCGAGAATGAAGTATGTGGAGGGGCCCGAGTTGCAGTGAAGACCAAGCGCAAGAGACCACCGTCAGACAGTGAATCGTCGGGTGAAGAGAACACTAGTAGTTCCGAAAAATGTCCAGATTTATGTGACTATGATCCCACAAAAGTTGTCGAGGAGAAAGCAAGGAAGTGCGATAGCTATTGTCGCCGGCAGAAGTGGATGGAGAGACAGAGGGAGCAGAAACAGGCGGAGATGGATGATTACATGCTCCGGAAGGGCTTCAGGTACTTCGACGATATGTGCAAATGTTCGCTCAAGTGCATCATGTCGCAAATGTACGAGGACCCATTCATGAGAAATCTTGCTTTTTCCACAGTGGGTTTTTTCCTGGGCGTTAAACTGTGTTGGGAGCTCGATGGCTTTTATATCATCTTTTGAATTTTAGAAGCAATATTTTTCTCAATAAATTCAACTCTCATGTCGAGATGATTGCATTACACATTTTACTCTTATTTTACTCAATTAAATATATATCAATTAAATAGCGTATTCGGTGAATTAATGTAACTTATGAAGTAGTATATGAAACAATAGAATTGTTTGGTTCTGCGTTAATTGTGATGGGAATGCATACTTGCACAAGTATCAATATTAGATGGTGAATTTCCTGTTTTAGTTTCAATTTTTTTTTCTTCATACCTTCCGCTATTTATGCCATCATCTATATCAGAATTCTCTGGATTTTTTGATCCTTTACAACCTTTATAGTGCATAGTAATGCCGCTATGGCAACTAAAATCAGCGAAGATAGTGTATAAGCAACGATCATATGAATTTGAGTGAAGACTTCTGGATGCTTCTGCTGGGGCAGTACAACGTTGAAAGAAATTTCATCCAACCAATCCATGGTATTATTACGGGGTGTGTTGAGGCTTCTCGTCTTTCTCCCGTGATTTGTGGGACAATTCAAGAGGCAGTCATTTCCCTCCAAGCATCCCGTTATTTTGACGCTCATAATCAAATCGTCAGTTTCTCTCATGTTGTCGAACATGAATGCCTCAAAAATCAGATAGCTCTCGAGGGGAGAAACTCTGTATTGCTCTCTCAAACATATTTCTCGGACTTCTGGATTGAGACAACCATTCGAATCCAATATTGATACACTATTCATAATTCTCTTCTGGCGTTTGTTCTCAATGAAGTTAATTGTAACATCGCTGATTTTCGAGTATTTCCAGCCTAAACAGAATTATTACTGTAAATATTCAAACCTTTTCGGAAAGTTTTCAGATATTAAAAACGTCTGGAATTTAGCAGAGTGTAATACCGCAGAAAGGTCGCACAAGCTAAATCCATAAATGCATAAATTCAGCAGATGAATAATCAATTAGAATAACTTGTTCTCACCATCGCCATCCCGAACAACAGCTCTCAACAGGATCTCCTCGCCAAGAATAACAGTGCCACCGGGCGGGATTCTCGCATCAAATAGAGGATCCGATCCAAAAGTTTTTCGATACAAACCAATCTCCGTTTCGAATAAATTTTTGTGACCTCCGCTAGCGATTCTCGTAGCCATTCTAGCAGAGCTGAGCATCCGTACAATCATCTTCATGAATTAATTATCCCCAAAATCAACATGTTGAGTATTATAAAGATGATTGCGGCAGTTTATAACATCAAATTGTAATTGAAAAAGAGTCTAATACATTGGAGAGCCTCGGTTTCCGACCAATTGGTCAAAATTTGGGTTATACGAATTTGAAAGCCGTCTCCTGCTCTGTCTTTAAATTGAGACTTGAAAATTTCATATTGCAAGACTCCAATTCGGAGTGTCAAAGTGATATTTGTCAATGTGCCAATGTTAGACATAGCTCAGTGAGACTTTGAGAAATCACTCGAATACTTACGTATCTATTGTTTTAACGTTAAATCGTTTCGTGTGAGAAGTAGTTCGCTCTTGAACTCTACATCTCAGTATAAGCTTCGTGTCCTCTTTGAGTCGAAGTCCAGCAATCACGGGAAATCGCAGATTGAGGCAGTAGAATTTTTCAGACTCGACCGAACAGTCTTGCACTCCGCAATTCCAAAATAAATCACCCGAGAAGTCGATTTTAAATTCATTTCTCACTCTTTCAACTCTGCAACGATCACTTGCACTCCCCTCTACTATGGGAGCATCCCTGAACTTTCGGGGGACAACTGACGCTCGAAAGTACACCTCATCCTCTGCCTTTCTACAAGACATCGAGCTGATGGTGATGGTAAGGGCGTTGGAGGCGTTTGAATTCAGCGTTGAGTTGGTTTGTTTTATTGTTTGATAGGAGTAGTTTAATAGTTCACTGGAACTCGGAGCTTTTAGTTGGATGTCCGGGGACTGTGTAGGCCTGGTAACGATATTCCTCATACGATTGTCAATCACTTCTGGTAATATGAAGCTCGGCTCTTCGGGGGGAAGGTACAAATGTTTTGCTAATGCTCTGGAGGCTTTTGAATTTCTGGGGAAGTTGATGAAGACTGTGTCGTCGTGTGTTGCTGATGTGATCACTCCACATTGAAGGGTAGTATATAAGTGAATCTGAAAATTGGAAGGAGATTGTTCTTTAGCGTTATCTCAATTGTTTTTTATAATACAAATCAAAATAAACCAGTTGAACTCACCCAACAACCCCAAGTAACCAGCCGACACCTGAACTTTTTCGTCCACTCAGTTTTTCTCATACTTCCCGAGATTTGCAATGCTCGACTGAGTCATTTAGCCCAACTGGAATGGCTTTTAAAGGCCACGAATATTGTCACGGGTTTAGCGGTTCTTTAACGTGTCTGGGCTGAACGGCTTGTCAAAACTGTCATTGTTACGGGTGTATCCGTTATTAAACACCCGGCATTCGTGATCTAAATGGAGATCAGTTACTTACCATAAAACATCGTCAACGATTCGATGATTTTGAAAGACCCATTAAGCTCACTACAGATAAATACTCGACGCCTCTCTTGCTTCTCCTTCAGTTCGATTGTTGGCTCTTATTTCTATCTTTCCTTTTGACACACGTCCTCGCCTCACCTTTTTATTGTGCATCTGGGTTAAAAGGTTTTCATGATAGCCTCTGTAGATTGAATCATGTCAACACAATTTCAATTCACGTGTTTTTCTCTCTTCACTGCACGCATTTCATTTCAATAAATTTCAACTTGAACTTGTTCGTCATTAACATAAAATTCTATTCAGATATACTAAGACTAATTTACTTGCCATAGAATACACTAGGTGAATTATTTATTAAATTGTTTCATGTGTACCGGTGGGCATCCCCTGTGAGCGCCTGTGTGAGGCATGTCAGGCATGACAACAAAGGACAACAATGACTTAGATGTAAATAAATCACACGTGTCTCTTCGCTCTAAAATTGTTGACAAGGTATTTCGAAAACCATATTGATTCCTCCAAATATTTATTGAGCACTCCTATTATCAGTTCTGTGGAGAAAATTAAGACAATTCATATAAATATATTCATGAAAAGTTACATAATCTTACTTGGAAAATTGTCATCGAAAAACATAGAGGTATCAATTACCATTTAACTATCAGCAATTTTTTGTTATTTCATAATGTAGTCGTGGCACAGCGCACAGAGCAGGAGAGCCAGTATGACAGACCAGAATGACCAGTCTATAGCAGAAATGAGGTTAGTCCATATTTTACATGAGTTTTTTTTTGTCACTTCTTCCTGAATGTCTATCAGTGGAAAGTGTCACATTAGCTTATCAAGCATTTTGTTGGGAATTTTGTTGTGCCAAGTGGTTTGTTCAATCGGCGGAGTATCATTATAATGATAAATTTGATCGGGTGATGGGAATTAATGATTGTAAATAATGCGTATTAAAAGTAATTGGATAGACAGATGAATCATTATAATTGCTTGGCTAATTGTTTTTTATTGTTACTCAGAGTAACGGTGCATCAGTGAAATATGGCTGAGGGGTTTGAGGAGAACGTCAGGAAGAGGAAGTCTCTCTGGCGGAGGATCAAAAATGTCCCGGAGAACGTTGCCCATGGGGTCCAGCATTTTTTCTACAGGTGAATGAATTTTTTTTTGGTTTTGTGGTGATGGAGATGAGTGTTGTTGTGGATTTGATAAACACTATGTTGGATTTCTATTGATGTTTTTTCTATTTGTTTGATATTTCTCGAGCATTTTATAATGGAAAATATTCTAGGAGTCTAGGAAAAATGTAATATGATTTTTTTACACTAATTATTTCATCTACTGATTGTTATTACAGATTGGGCTTAAATATTGCCCGATCACCGATGCAATGGATTGCTGGAAGTACTATAGCTGTATTATTATGCCTCGCTGGTCTCTATCGCTTCCGACAAGAGAAGAATCCTTTGAAATTGTGGGTACCACCAGATTCTGATTTTGTGAGAGACACCGAGTGGCTCCTTAAGAACTTTGACGAGGGGCAGAGGACAGAGACAACAATTCTCACTGCCGACAATGTGTTGGAGCCTTATGTGCTCTATGAGGTATTAATAAGATCACAATAGAGTCTGCGTTGCCCGTCCCGTTTTCTCCTAAATTTGACAAATTTCTGACCATCTGATTTTTGTCATTTTTTTCAGTTGAATGAGATTACTAAACGAATCCTGTCAGTACAGACGAGTAAAGAACCAATACTAACGTGGACAGACCTTTGTTTTAAGTGAGTTTTAAGTTTCTTTAATGATCTCCTTTGGAATCGTGTTTCAAATAATTTCACCTATAAACCCCAATTATCACACAATGCATCATGCGCAGGAAAAAGACGTTTGGAACTTGGAGAATTTACTTATGTTATATTGCGCGTGTTCAAGGGTACCTTTGATCTCAGAATACACAATACGAAATAAACGTGCAGTAGATGACGCCTTCTTCGACGAAGAACCGATCGCCCGAATAAACAATACTAGGTTTGAACCGAGTGTTCACGCACCCAGTGATCTATACTGCAAAATCTTCAACAGTTTACCTAAGGGATGTCTACTCTTCAGTATCCTCGATCTCTGGAACTTCGACTCTGACCTCATTAGAATCCAAACAAGGAGAGATATTATCCACAAATTGCACTCGGCTAAGTTGAGCCCCACCTTAGGCCACCCTATGAATTTCTCTGAATTGTTAGGAGGAATTGAGACTGACTACATGGGTAGAATCATTTCTGCCAAAGCGGTCAAGACATTGTGGATGGTCCACATTAATTTTACAAATATCAACATGGGAGAAAGTGGGAATGATGTTGGAACTGCTGACTGGGTAATGTGAGTTTTTTAATCTGCTTCAATAAATCATGATGATAAATACCAATTATTACGTGTAATCTAGAGTCTGGGCTTTGACGGGGACTCGAACATTTTCTGAATCATTATTATTTTTATTTTATACTAGAGGCCACCTTCTGAAATGCTCTAAAAAATATCTTCGCAATTGTTTTTTAAAACTATTACTGATCCCAATATGACAAACAAATAAACTATGCTACAATCAGCTTTCTCATTTATGCCCTAATCATGCCTTTACAGTTAATTTCAATAGGATTGAAGTTTCAAACTTCATAAAAAATTGTTGTGCAAAATCATTCAGGCATCCCTCGACGTCCTAAACTGGGAATCCGTATTCGTGAAAGAAGTTCAAGAAAATGCTCAACGTTTGAAGGACGAAAATCCATTTAATCGAAGTATTCAATTATTTTTTGAAGCTGGGAGAAGTTTTGGAGATGTTAGCTCCTCAACAATGTTCCAAGATATTACTAAAGTGATTATAGGAACCATCCTGATGACCCTCTACGTACAATTTATATTATCTCGATTCAATTGGGTAGAATACCGCGTAAGTATTCGTTCAGATACACCTCTCCATGTATTATTAATATTATTACTGTTTAACAAAGAACTCAGAACTACACGAAAATTAAAATCGTTGATTTCATTTTCTCTTCTCACTTATTTTTTCTTCAGTTTTGTTTGACTACAGCAGGATTGCTGTGTGTTGGTGGAGCTTTTATCGTAGCAGTTGGTATATGCTCTCTATTTGGAGTACCATTCGGCCCAGTCCACTCATCCTTACCTCTGATGCTGCTGGGTTTAGGTGTCGATGATATTTTTGTCATGATGGCATCGTGGAAGGAGTTGATGAGCGTTAAAAAGCATCGGGAGAAATCAGTGGAGCAGAGAATTGCAATGATGTTGAGTCATGCTGGGGCTGCCATTTGCATCACTTCTTTGACAGATGTAGTGGCTTTCATCATTGGGGCGTCGACAGTGCGTATTTTTCTCCCCTTATCTCTTCATACGATACAAATTAAGGGCTATTTAGATAAGAAATTTCCAGTCCTGGATTGGGTCAATAGCGTAAAGAAAGCGGTTTAGTGAAACTGCGTTTACTGATGCACGGGTAGCTAACACACTGGAGCGCTAAGAATAATTGAAACAAAGAATACAGATAATTGTATGTTTGAGTTGGAAATGAATTGTCGGGTGGCGATGACCTCTTGTTAATTAATTGAGTCATCTTCTGATTAATGCTCTTTATTTTTCTAATCACCTAGATTTTACCTTCACTGGAATCGTTTTGCATTTATGCAGCAGTTGGAGTTCTCGTGACATTTCTCCTCCAAATCACCTTCTTTGTAGCTTTCTTCTCGTTGGACGTGAAAAGAGTGGAAAGCAAAAGAAACGGCATTTTTCCTTGCATAGTTCATCAACATTACGAGCCAACTGTCAACGATTCACGTGAATCAAGAGTATCTTGCGTTATAGATTATGTCTACTCGCGAATACTGCTGACATTTCCTGGCAAACTGCTAGTTTTGGGAATTACTTTGGCCATTACTAGCGTTGCTGTGATGGGGACCTTTCAGCTCCAGCAGTGGTTCGACATGAACTGGTTTCTTCCGCAAGGATCATACCTGCAGGAGTTCATCGCCATACGGAATGCTCACTTTCCAAATAAGGGATTTCCCTCCATGGTAATCCTCGGGGACTTGGAATATCATACTGAACTTCCTCGAATTATTGAATTCACTGATTCGTTCAGGAATTTATCGACTATCGATCATGTTAAGTCCTGGCCACATGATTTCACTGATTTCGTAAAGATGTATTACGATAAAGGTATGTTCTGTACTTTCGCTCAAACTGTTGTTACGATTTCTATTGAATATTATAGTTAATTTAATCTGTTTTTTTATTAATTTCATTTTTCTTTATCACAACAATTTTCAAAGATATCGACTACTTAATTACCTAATATTATTTCTCAACATACCATTAATTTTCAGATGTCAGGAATGAAGGATTGAGTGCAAAAGAATTTCCATTGTACCTTTCCAAGTTTCTATTCAGCCAAATGGGTGGCAAATACCAAGGTAATTTTCATTTCTTCTCGAACCTCACCTGTGGCGAGAGTGCTCCAAGAATAAAAGTATCGAGCATTAATTTCGCCTTCAAAAGTTTCTCTGGGCCTGATGAGTGGCTGCCAGCGATGGACAATGCTAAATTGACACTGGCCAATGCCAATATTGATGGATTGACATTCATATGGACAACTGTATTTGGTGCGTGGGTGACGGATAAGGTAATTGCAACTGAAGTGACTAGAAATATATTCCTCGCGCTCATTTGTGTAATGGGGACCACGTCAGTTCTGATTGCGGAGCCGCAGACGTGCTTTTGGATTCTTCTGTGTGTCAGTTTAACACTGGTTGACATCTGTGGATTTATGTATTACTGGGGATTGAGTATTGATATCGTTTCTTGTATTGGTAAGTATACGAAAAAAAGCAATCAATTCGGAGGTTTATATATAAGATTATTCCTTCCACAAATATTTCTCTTCTCGATTGGCGAAAGTTAATAAACAAACTATTCACACGTTTACGAAACGCAACCAGTATTTGGAAATAATCTTTGAAAAACACACCAGGTCTCGAATTAGCAGTTGGACTGAGTGTAGACTACGCAGCGCACGTAGCCCACGCATTCCTGCACAGCAAGTCCCCAAACGGAGGTAATAATCGTCATGTAAGGGCAGTAAAGGCTGTAAGGCACATAGGAGTAGCAGTAATTTGTGGTGCTGGTTCTATGTTACTTTCTCAACTTCCTCTGATATTCTCAGAGGCCTACGTTTTCAAAACCTTCTTCAAGATCTTTTTCCTGGCCATCACATTTGGCCTCTGGCATGGTCTCCTATTACTCCCCGTAATTCTCAGCACAATTGGCCCCAAAAGCCTGCATATTAATGACAACAATGTAATAGAAACTGAGCTGAATGCTATTACTAAAGATATTGACGCACAATTGCCATTAAATTCTGTAAAAAATAATGACTAATAAAAAAATCAATTGATCATTATCAATAATATTTATTTTTGGTTCAATAAACATACAAAATTATTACACTATTCATACTATTAATCACACATTTATACAAAAATAATAATAATCAAAAAGTAAATTGGATAACTTAAAAGTAAAACAGTATTATTTATATATATTTATAATATTGTAAGATTTAAAAACAAGTACAAAATTATTCATTCCCAAGGATGTTCATAATTCTTTTTATTATTTCGTGTTCTTGATCTTTATCGTGTTCTCGTTCTCGTTCTCGTTCTATTCCCAATATTTTCATTTATTCATTCAAGTATCCTTTACTGATATAAAAAAAAAGATACTGAACAAAAATTAAAATTAAACCATGACTATTAGTAAACGTAATACGTAAACATGTAAATTGGATGCATTATTATTTTCATTTTCATTTTTCTTTATGTGTAATCGTAATGAATGAATTTATGACGTAAAAATGAGCGGCGAGAGGAGATCAACCCCATTTTTTCCGAAAAAAACGTTAACAATCTCCAATCGCTGCATCTCTCAGTCTTACACTGTCCATGGACATTCACTCCATACAAATTGTTCTCATACAAATTAATTATTCTCTCACAATTATTTATTTTGTCGTCATTTCCGTACGTTTTTGAAATCAGTATTTTTGCGAAGGACAATGGCTGCGTTGAAGTGGTGAAACGTGACAACAGAAATGTTCTATCTCTTTATCTCTCTAATGAACAAAATGTTTCGAAAAAATATACCTAAACATTTATTGCAAATAATTAAATTCCAAGCAAGAAATGTTTTTTTTTTATATTTTCTCGTAAAGTTCTCCATTGATGAGATATAGTGATGATTAGTTAATTAGACGGCGAGTTTTCTTCTTTCGTTTTTCCATGTTTTACCATTTCACCTGAATTAATTA
This sequence comes from Psyttalia concolor, assembly GCA_030522845.1. Classification (NCBI taxonomy): domain Eukaryota; kingdom Metazoa; phylum Arthropoda; class Insecta; order Hymenoptera; family Braconidae; genus Psyttalia; species Psyttalia concolor. Next base: position 13,025 of record JAPYZM010002102.1, read on the forward strand.
TGAGACCCTTAAAGAATATATTCTCACTCAAATTCCAACGGATACATACGGAATTTACTGATGGATAAAAACACCAAGATCATTGGACGCTGAAAATTACAATCAGGTAATTTAAAGAAAATAACAAATCATTATCCTAGGCGCGTACATCAGCACAGTGTCTTCTTATTAATCAAATACTCTTGTTGATTTTTGTTAATGAATTTGTTAACGTTGATTTATTGTTACGTTTTGCGCACACGACGGTAGACTGGTGGGCAGCAAGCCGTATTTAACTATAAAGTACACATCTTAGTTTATTTCGAATGACTGACAAATTTTGAATGTGAGGGGAGGATTGTTTACATTCTCAATTCAAGTACTCCCATTGTTTATTAGTTTACGGAACCATCGATATTTATATTTACTCAGGAAAGGTGCCAATTTGTCAACGGGGAGGAGGAATGTGAGAATTTTAGTTATTTGTTGAATTTATTTTCGCTTCCAGTTTAAATGTCATAAAACAATAATGGAATTTAATTAATTTTATTAAAGTATCCTGGAAACGGTTCGAGATTTGATGGGCAAATTTCAAAAGACTTTTCAGGAAAATACAAAAATGTTGTGGCCCTTCAATCCAGAATTTAAGGAATTTCGACGATTTTGGTGGTGAGATATGGCAAAAAAGCTCATTAAATCCATCATTAATTAATCCTTTATTCGTTTGCATTAATTTCGTACTTATCAAGGGATTTATCGGGCATTTGCAGTGATGGAGAGTGGCAAATTGACAGGACAGACTCTCAAGAGGAGGTTTTGGGGGTAGTACAGACAGACACACAGACACAGAGACTAGGCTACTATCGACTATCCTATAAACTATCCTAAAAAAATCACATGCACACGGTATACATACACACGTGGCACAATGCAATTTTAAACATGATATGTATACTCATGTGCATACGCAGTGGTTTCTCGTTTCATTTTTTTTCCTTATTTCATTTCGTCGTTATTATCATTTATTGGTTTGTGTTTTCAACCTTTCTTTCCTCATCTCTTCTTTAATAAATGTTAATAGTTTTTTGTTCATTTTTTTCGCATACTCAAGCTTATGCCCAAAAATCTACCAGAGGCACTTTGGGTTTATTAGTACCATTTAGAAGTTGGCGTGCGCAGGGGAGGGGCACAGTGATTCTTTAGGTATTTATTCATGGGATTTTACTGTCGGAGGTGAATGAGGGAAAACGCAACATTTGGTGGGAGACTATATCGCAAGTGGGGGTTGCAGGGGTAAAATATTCCGACATTTTTTGCTGAAATCTCTCACTGTCGAGATCGTCTACAAAATTTGCGATTATTCATTATGAGATAGTTTTAAGGGAGGGGGAGGGAGAAAATCGTTCCGACGTTTGTTTTTTTACAAACAGAAACTTGAAACGTTTATGAATTTTTCTTACAATTTTCTTTTACACATCTAAAACGGAAAAATAAAAAATAAAAGTGACGAAGAATACATTTACTGGCCATTTAGCAAAAAATAACGGGATTTTCCATGTAAACAAAAACAAAATAGGGTATTCGGAATTTGGATGAAAAACGGTAATTCATAATTGTTATCCTAGAATTTTTGATAGAAATTCGAAAAAAACACTGCATTTTTTTTACCTTCATTCTTTTTGTAATTATTATTTTTCATTAGAGTCCCAGATATTCATTTAAATATTTCACAATGAAATTGACTCGAAACGTTTACCCATTTCCCTTCTGATTTAATTCTCAAGGCAAATGACATTTTTCCGCTTCACCAGAGATTTTTTAAAACCAATAGCTTCAATCAATTCACTTGAAAAAATTTGACATTGTTTTCAGTGCTCACAATTACCTCCCCCTCACTGTTGTTTTCCGTTCGATTTTGTTTCACCTGTCCTACCCACTCGTTACCACTTACCACGACTTTATTCTTTATTTCTCAATTTCTCAAATTGTCTCTTTAGCTCTCTCATTTTCGTCTTCATTTTTCATTATTCATTTTTGAGCAATAAATACTTTCTCCACGAACAACTGCACATTTAAATTGACGCACTTGTTGACACACACACACACACACACACACACACACAACCGATCCATTCGCACCGCGTCCGAATTCGCACCCATAAAATCAATAAAAATGGAAATGAGAGAAAAATCATTAGAGAGAATGAAAAGAAGAGTAAATCTATCAAAAAAAAATTGTTCTGTCACATTGAATGGTACATGGCTACATCCACAGAGTTTAATTGTTGTTATTCTTTCCTTTTACGTTTAATTAATGATTATCAATTCATATCAATTCAATATCAATGTATTACAATCATGACAATACTCAACAGTGATTTTTTTTATCTTTTCATTATTTCCATTATTTATATTACAATTAATTAATTAAGAGTGACAACAACATGACGACGGAGGCGTTGAAGCATATTTAGGAGTGGCACAAAAGGTGGTACTTTGTTTTTTTATGTTTTCATTTAGGAGTATTTAGAGGTGATTCTTTTCTTTATTAACACGAGAAACTGTCGCGTATCTTTCATTTTATTACAATAATGAGCATTGATGACAATTACAGGCGACGAGTATTGATGAATTATGATAATAATGATGATGATGATGATGATAATGATGATGATGATGATGATGATGATGATGATGATAATGATTCGATGATATTGAAAGAATATATGGCAGATTTTGTTTTATTTACTTTAAATTTATTCTTTTATCAACTCTACTGGGAGAAAACTCATAGTTTGGCAGAAATTTACAGTTTTCATTCGACAAGCAGCACAAATTATGGTTCGGTAGTGGATTACAGAACTCTCAAATGAATATTTGTTTTGTTCATTTTAATTCCACAGGAGGCCTCCCACAAGCTCATTCTTTGCTACCATCCCCCGAAGTATTTCACAAAAATGTTTATTAGAATCTTTTATGAGGAACATCATTGCAATAAATACCTTTAAAAAATCTTTTTTGCAAATATGATTCGTTTAAAACTGAAAACTCACGTCCCGTGCAATAATGTCACTTGATTCATTCTAAATAATTCTATCGTTGACGACCACTTGACTTCTTTCTCTTTAATATCAATAACTCATTGAATTGTTGATAAAACTGAGGCATATCGAGCTCAATTGCTTTATTCATTCGTGACTAACGCGTATTTGTACAAAACCAAACGTTGATAACGCTTTCCGTTGTATATTTCTGTCAAATGCCAGTTCTCCCCAGCATTCAAATAGTTCTTAGGGTCGGGAAGAGGATGAGGAAGGGGGATATGGGATTTATTCAATCAGAATTTTTTGTTTTATTAGGAAGAGGGAAGCACGCACACTCAACACAACCGTCACATCGAGCTGGCCTCGCGCGCGCTTGACCATAAGTCCATATCAATTTATTTATTTACTCATTTATCTGTAGTAAAATTATCTATCAACTATTACACCATCTCATTACTCTCGAAAAAGATATTATTCCACTGTTATTTTTTTGTTCACGTGTTTTTTTAAACTTACGTCTTTTCTATTCTTTTTTCGTAATCTCCTCATTATCCTCGAATGTGTGTGCGTCTATATAGAATATATATATTCATATTCGCGACAATATTATTCATCGTGTTTTTTTTTTGTTTACGGAAGGGCACAGCACGCACACATATATACATATACATGCGTTACTCTTATTAACTACTCATTATTAATTTTTTCAATGCACTGGGCATTTGATTAAAG
>JAPYZM010002103.1:0-15119 GCA_030522845.1 Psyttalia concolor
CCGAAGGCGAGTTCTGTAATCATATGAGGCAGAAAAGTTCTTCACCGCCGTGTGTCAAACAATATTTTTTGTCACGACATCTGTGGGTGGTGTTTCACGGACGCGAAGCGGCCGTGAAGTGGTGCTTTACGGACTGGATGACAAAAAATAAGAAAATTGGATAGAAAAGTCGGATTTCTTTGATTCATTTTTTTTCGAATATTTTCTACTGAAGATTTTTGGTACGAATATTTAAAAAACAAGTGATTCGTTGATTACCCCCCCGTCAATGTAACAAAATCATGAGAGGATTTGTCGTATTGCAGTAACTGGCACTAAAAAACTATGTACAATTAAAATTACAGTTATAACAAAACTATAGAAAATACTCGTTCGAAACATTAACCATAAACACTTTGATCTCACGTATGAATAATTGAAGGAAATAAAACGAATGAGATGAATTAAAAAAGAGGGAGACAAAAAAAGGAACATGTTTGCTTAACCTAGTGGCCGGTTCAACATTGTCTGGGACTGAGCCCGCTGGACAGGAAAGACTAATCAACGCCGAGTGAAGCCATTGAAATTGGTAGAATCTGTTTAAAAGACTCGAATGGATTTAGTTCTCTCTGTATTCCACTCGTACAATCCTTTCACAGAGATAATGCGTATTGCAAATGAATACGAATGGTTTCCTTCTACTCTGGTAATTCGCCGTTCGTCTTATTGTCATCAATCGATTGATGAGGAATTTTCTGAAGTGAAAATTCGAACTCTTTCGCCGCCGAAACTCGCCTTTGGCAAAAATAAAAACACTTCTACGAGGATTGAAATAGAAATTTTGAACTATTCTTGGAAAGGTCCCTTTTTGGGAGAGATTTTTGTGCGTTAAGTGGCGATTCTCGTTATTTTTAAGATCCTAAAAGAAAAGGAAATTTTCGTTTACAACAGCTGACTTTTCGATTATTCTTGGGTTGCCACAATTTAAAAAATGTTTGTTTTTCTATGAATGCAGCGTCGCTGTTTCTGTAAGCCCGTGGACAGCTGAAGACATTGGTCGCTCGAGTCAGCTGATTTGCATCAACCATACGGCGGCCATTACGCGTCAGCCGTCTCAGCGGACTTGTGTCAGCCATTACGCGTCAGTCATTCGCTGCAAAAGTACTTGAGGTACAGAACACCTTTGCCATAGTTTTTGGGCGTTTACTCTTCGATAAGAGATCGAAATAATTATCTTGGGTTGACAACAAACCAAAAAATGTTGATAATTTTCTGATAAACCGGCAGGGATTCCCCCGGCGATAATTTGGATTTCACGAGCAGTTCGTGGAAGATCCCCTCGCCTTCTTCGATTTTTGTCCACACGTCAATTTCACGAGAGGACGACTTTTCCAGCCACTGATTTCAAAAAATCGGATGCGTTACTAGGGCGAAAAAGTGGCTTTCAGCCGGAGGCGAGTCGGGTCGGCTCACTTCATTAATTTTTTTTGTCAATTTCAATGACTTCCGGCTGTCGTAGCATGCAGCAATTAAAAATATAATGACGAAAAACCTAATTGGTTCGTTTATCACTCGACGAGTTACACTCATTCATCTTCATTTTCAATTCTAACAGCACCAGGATAAATTACGTCAGCTATGACACTCGTTCATCACGATATTTTGACGCTTGAGGGGATGTTTTTTACTCTTCCAGCATGAATACTTTGAGAATCGCAGGGAGAATTGCTCTCCGCGTTGGCATTGGTCGTCTCGGCAATGCGGAGACTGATTTTTTAGTTTTTTTTGGAGGGGATTTAGGGGCTCGAGGAAGCGCCGATAGCCATCAGGGGTGCCGGTGGTAGGGCCACCGGTATGTGATAGTATTTACACTGGGGTCGCATGCAGGCGCCTTTCACCGCGTCTCGGCACACGGTCACGCGGTTATCCACCACCTCCACGTTTCCTGGAAGAGAAATTTTTTTTTTGTTAATCAAAAGGCGCAGTAATATTCTTGGGTTTTTTAAGTTTTAACGAAATTGCGGGAGAATAATTTGCACCCGGTGAGCTTCAGCCAAATTACCTTTGCGAAAGTGTCAGGGTTTGTTTTGCAATGTTTTGTTGTTTATATAAATTATAACTGATGGACAATCGCAGGGCCAAATTCAAGAAAAGATGACAAAATCGCAGGGGCAGAGGCGGAAAGCTAACGTCTCGTTGCGTCTGTATAGACAGTTCGTCAGTGACCAAATATCTGAAGGATTTATTGGCAAGAGATAGCAGGGCCGGCAGTGACGGTCACATGACCGGCCTATATTTGTGACCCAACGATTTTTCACGTGAACTTTTCCAATTAATTTTCTACCAGTCTACCTTAAGCCCTTGCCCGTCGAATTTTTACGAATTTTTAATCGAGTCGCGATTTTATTTGAGCGTTAAATTGAGACTTTCATGAAAACTCAACAACATTTAAAATAATTTCGCCAAATTTTTGATAATAATATTTACAGAATTCAAAATTTTCGTAAATTTGTCCATCACTCTTTGAATTTTTAATAAAAAATTTCTGTATTTCCAGCAAAAGGGCCAATTCATCAGATGAAAAAAACGAAGTTTGATTTATTTTTGATTTACTGATGAATTTTTTTGTTAATGAAAAAATTGTTTTTTTCTATCATCACTTCAGTACAGTACCTTTAGTCTCAAATTAAGACTTTCAAAAAAGCTCAATATTATGTTTAACAATTTCCAGTTCTTTTTTATAATAATCTCCACAAAATTTAGAATTTTCCTACTTTTTTCTAACTCTGAATTTTTAATAAAAAAAATTCTACATTCCCAACAAAAAAGGCCAATTCATAAGATGAAAAAAATGATTTTGAATTTCTTTATTTTTTAATGATTTTTTTATCGGAGAGAGAATTGTTTTTACGTCTCATCCCTTCAGCCTCGAATCGCGGCTTTCAAAAAAGCTCAACAGTTCAACCATTTCTACAAATTATGTGGCAAAGAAGAAAAATGACCGTCTCTATTGTTGTTCCCCGACCAATTTATTGACAAGAGACAACATGACCGTCAGTGCCGGTCGTCTATCAGTGCCCTGCCACTTGTTCATTGCCAACGTCGCCTCGGACCTCCGATGAACCGTAAAAAATATCAATTTTTCACTTGACCTATCCCAATTAATTTTCTACCAGCATACCTGAAGCCCGTGCCACTTACCGTCATGGAGATGTATGAATTTGCAGGCGGGACGGTTGCAAAGTTGTCGATTAAAATCTTGGCACACCGGGAGGGTGTCCAGTAACTGAAATAAAACAATCCACTCTCTGTAATTCACGTCAGCAAAAAAACCAAAAACATGTAACCAAAAAAAAAAACGCAAAAAAATTTATATCTGGTGGGAGAGGGCGGGGGAGGGCATAAAACCTTAGTAATAAGACTCACGCACACACTCTGTCTACACTCTCGCCTTCACCCACACTCAGACTCTCCAGTTTCCTAGAGCATGTATCCATCGCATGCTCTACAAATTGGATCGTACGTGAATATTAAAGGTACTTAGAGCTAATTAACGCACGAGAGGACGACGTTGCCCTTAATCATTTTCATCATTTCTACCACTTCAATCTATTAAAGAGAACCAGCCGCATCGTCCGCCCGTGCATCCTGTAGTAAATGTAAATTTGCAGTAGAACCTTAAACTCTTAATTTATTGAAAAAAAAAAAGATGGGGGAATCCCTGGCGCTCGCATCATATTTCAAATTAACTAGCGAGCTAACCTTGCCTCGTGTAATTTATTGTCGAACGAGGGAATGTTTTTTGCTTCAATTTCAATTAAAATCCAAAATTTTGAACTCTCTCGTCAAATTTCAATTGCATTTGACGTGAAATTATTATTTAATTCGTGATAAATCGTCGATTCGCAAATTAATTCAGCGAAATAATATTTTTTTATCAGTCATTTTTTCGATGAATTTTTTTTTGCTAATTTGCACTGAGAGAAAAAATTTTCTCTGACGAAAATTAAAAAAATTGATGATATCGATATTTTTCACCTGATAATGTAGGCGATTCTGAGGAAATCTATAGTTTGAGGTAAATTAATTTGTTCAGCTCGTGAAAAAATAAAGATCACGGAAAAGACTTTTTTTTTCACCTAAAATTTTTACTTGTCGGTAAAAGCTTTGATTTCCAGTCAAATATATCATTTTTCAACAATATTTTTTGGGCTCTCGGGATTTAATAAAAAAACATGTGTACTCTATCCAACTGGTAAATTACCGAGTAGAAATAATTAAACTTTCACTGAAGGAAATTTTCCTTCAGCTGATTTTTCTGAGACTGAAAAGAAATTTTTCCAGCTGAATGTTTTTTTTTCACCAGAGCAAATTTTTTCTCTCACTGTGCGAACTCGGGAGCCCTCTCCTCGGGGCCATTTTCACTGACTAGACTTGAATGAATCCCTGATGCCAGGGTAATCAATGAACTCGATGAAATTCAAGTTGAGGTAACTGCAATAGGATCCGAGACACTCGCGTTCAACCGCTCGATTTTTTTTTTCCAAATCATCACCTAATGACGTAATGATTATTACAGAGTGATAAAAAAAGACCTGTAAATATGTGTACCACCGATACTCTGAGTGCGTGTTCGAGATGCTTGAAATAATAATTACGCACGATCATACATGCATGTACCGCCGGTAGCGATTGAAGTACTTTTGTGAAATTTTTGTCATTACTTTTTAAAGCAAATTCATTTTTATCGTTATAGAGATAAATAAAAATATGGAAACCACAGAGTGATAAATAATAGTTCATCTCAAGACAAATTAATCAAGTGAAAAACAAATAAACACACAGGTAACGACGCGCATCTAATAGACCCAGAGAAATGAATAATCACGAATAGAATTTTCGTAATAGAAACGTGACCACTGGAAATTAACGGTAGCTCACATATTAAACATCAATTTATAAGTGAAATAATTCATGTTAGCAAAAACGTTAGAGTAATAAGCATTAAACAGCCTACGAGATAAATAAACTGTAGTTATTTGAATTACTTTTGAAGTCGCCCAAGAAATGAGGTCTCATTCTGAGATTTTGGAGGCCTTGAGAGAATTTTTTTTCGTTTTTAGTTGAAGCTCTCAGTCTGGGAACTTTAAAGATCTCGAGTGAAGAATTTCGGATTTTTTTTGAGTTAAATTCTCAACTTAAAAATTTTGAAAGTCTTAACTTGAGAATTTTCGAAGTCTTCGTTTGAGGATTTTTAAAGTCTTCTGAGAGTTTTGTGAATTGAAATTTTTTAAGGATTCAATTTGAGACGATCGCTTGTTTAATTTGAGGATTTTAAAAGCCTCCATTTAAGACTTTAGGATAGAATTTTGAAATATTTCTGTGAATTTAATTGAGAAAGGATTCATTTGAGACTTTTGAGAGAATTAATGTGACACTTTTTAGTCTCAACTTGAGTCTCAATTTAAGTCTCAAGCGGAGACTTTTGAGTCCCTGAAATTAAACCTCTCGAAAGCTCAAGCTAAACTGAAAAATTATTACAGTATTATTATTATAGCTATCATTCTGAGAACTTTAAAGATCTCGAGTGAAGAATTTCGGATTTTTTTCGAGTTAAATTCTCAACTTAAAAATTTTGAAAGTCTTAACTTGAGAATTTTCGAAGTCTTCGTTTGAGGATTTTTAAAGTCTTCTGAGAGTTTTATGAATCGAAATTTTTTAAGGATTCAATTTGAGACGATCGCTCATTTCATTTGAGGATTTTAAAAGCCTCAATTTAAGACTTTAGGATAGAATTTTGAAATTTTTCTGTGAATTTAATTGAGAAAGGATTCATTTGAGACTTTTGAGAGAATCAATTTGACACTTTTTAGTCTCAACTTGAGTCTCAATTTAAGCCTCAAGCGGAGACTTTTGAGTCCCTGAAATTAAACCTCTCGAAAGCTCAAGCTAAACTGAAAAATTATTACAGTATTATTATTATAGCTCTCATGTTGAGAACTTTAAAGGTCTCGAGTGAAGAATTTCGGATTTTTTTCGAGTTAAATTCTCAACTTAAAAATTTTCAAAGTCTTCGTTTGAGGATTTTTAAAGTCTTCTGAGAGTTTTATAAATTTAATTTTTTTAAGGATTCAATTTGCGACGATCGCTGATTTAATTTGAGGATTTTAAAAGTCTCAATTTAATACTTTAGGATAGAATTTTGAAATTTTTCTGCGAATTTAATTGAGAAAGGATTCATTTGAGACTTTCGAGAGAATTCAATTTGACCCTTTTTAGTCTTAACTTGACCCTCAATTTAAGCCTCAAGCGTAGACTTTTGAGTCCCTCAAGTCCTCTCGAAAGCTCAACCTAAAATGAAAATTAAAAAATTCAAAGTAAAGCTCACTTCTCGGGCAATTGAAAAATAATAATCAAACGTAAAAATAATTATGATGTACATACGCATAGATATGTATACCGCGTTTAATAATGTAAATAGACCAGTAGTTTGTTCACCATTTAAGCGTGCAAAAAATATTACGCAAGAGTCAATAAACGGGTATTCAAAACTATCAACAAATATTATATAATAATAACACGTGTTACTCATATCGCAACGAGATATAGTCGAATCCTATCGGATATCCTCGTCTATAAAGAGACTGTGAAAATATATCTGGGGAGAGTTGCGTATAATAAAAAAAAATATATATATATTTCTTGCAATTACCCAAAGGCCTATAATAATACTTGATATTAATATAGACTGTGATATAGATATAATAATTCGCTACGAACACAGAGTCTGGTCATGCAAATAATGGGCCCGGGAGAAGGGGGCTCTTGTGCTTGGGTGATAATTTGTGCATTAAAATTCATTAATTCGGTACTCTCAACATTTATCAATTTTCATTACAACAAATTATTGTATCAGTGAAATTAAACAAGCCCCTTGACAAATGAAACAATGTTAATCATCTGTTCTAGGAGGTAGGACTGTAGGATTAATGTTTAACGCTGGATTTGTGATAATCAATGGTTCCTCCTCGACACACGTCACCCAAGCATTTTTTTTTTTTCATCGCCAAGCGCTAACTACCGCCGATCGGTTCGTGTGCGTGAAGATCTTTAGAAATTTTTTTTTAACACACACATTCACTCTCTACTTCAATAACTACAGAGGAAATTTCGGGGGGAAGTGATGAATTCGATGGGATTCTCAGAAATTTTGTCAGTGAAAAAGTGAGTCTTTTTTTATTGTCGCGATAGAAATCTGCATTTAAAAGATTTTTACGTCTCTCGTTATTGAGATAATTGGCCTTTTGGAATTTTTCGGAAGTCTTTTTTTTTATTCATCGAAATTTTTTTTTTTCAATTTTCTCGGGTTAATCTAAATTCGTAATCAAATGATAATAATTATTATTAATTAAATTATGGAATATTCTAGGGTAATTGCGAAAATTGAGGGTTTCCTGAGACTCGTCGGTATATTTAATAATTTCGACAATTTTTTTATAATAAAATCCACAAAATTTAGAATTAGGTACATTTTTCTCCAATTCTTCGAATTTTGAATAAAAAAAAATTTACATTCCGAGGAAAAAGGCCAATCGACTATCAATACAGACAAACAAAATTCCAGATCTTCAGCAGTAAAAAAAAATAATTGTCATTTTTTATTTATTTTTTTTATCCGAAACAAAATTTTTTCCGTATTATTACTTTACACTGACACTCCATCCTCTCCCATCGACAAAATAGTTGGAAAAAAAAAATAAAAATAAGAGTAAAAGGGTTTGAGAACGTCGCGTTCCACGCAACAAACCAAGATACAGCGGAAAGTTAGCGGGATTTGGCATTTAAACAAGAGAACGAGGGTAAAATCATAAAGCTTTATCAAATTAATGTAATGTATTCTACTGCAAATAAGTTCAACACTAGATTAAACTGCGATCTCCGCAACCATAACGACACAGCCAATTGTATTATCACCAACTGAACTAATAAATTAACGATCATTGCCCGTTAGAGAGAAAAAAAAAATAAAGAAAAACCGCAAAGCCGGAGTGTGTGTCCAATTCAAGAGACATACAAGACTCGTTGACAAATAAATTAATAAATCAAAGAATGTACAGCCGAGAGTAGTCGTATGTGCGTGCAGATAATGCGAGTTAGCATTCATTCGTTATATTTCCTTCGTCCTTAAATCGACAATTCATAAATTCTAACTTTCACGTTCAACAGATTTTAAGTCATTTTGCATGTAAATGCGGAGTAAAGCGTTTGTCTACGGCAAGCGATGACTGACATATGCGTTCTCCTGTCATGAGTAAATAATAATTTGTACCAATTATGACAGCAAGGTCGCGTGCGAGCCCGAGTGACATGTGGTTAATTCTTCACTCTGCATTGAGAACACTTTTTTTTTTTTTCAAATGAGTCTTGTTTGGAGGAGAAACGTCGCAAGTTCAGGGAAAATTGCTGGAAAATTTCGATCTCCTCTTCCAATAAAATAACGCGAGATTTTTCAGTATTAATTTGAAAAATGTGAGTAAATCTTGAGTTTATGAGAATTAAATCTGAAAAAGTCGCTTTACGACGCAATTTTTAAACGATTGACTCAGATTCTCCCAAAATGGAATAATATTTATAAAAAGACAGGAGAACAGATGAAAAACTCGCCTTCGGCTCGCGATATAATCCCACTAGTGAAAAACCACTTTTTTCACGAGTTACGAACAAAATTTTTCATCTCGATGTGTCGAAAAATGATTTTAAAATGTCAATGTAAGATTTTTTTTTTAAATGTGAACACGAGATTTTAAAAAGTCTCAAGTCAATATTTTCCAAAGTTTGAACGTTCGTCAACCTCTCTTCTGTAATTTCCTCCTCCAACGTTTCCTTAAAATTGGCTGGGTGAAAAAAATGTACTAAATAATAAATTTTCCGGTTAAAAAATCAAGAAAACTCTCCACTAAAAATCCAAATAACTCAATTAATTTTCCGGACCTAATTAACTTGCAATTATTTTTTTCCAAACAAGACTTGTTTGAGAACCCGTTCGTTTTCTCTGACAATTCATCGCAAAGCCGGAAGAGTCAGTCTCTTGTGCTGCAAATATCCGCGTATTGAAAAATAAATACAAATCGCCAAGTCAACGGCAGTGACTCATCGCGACTGATGCACAAAGAGTAATGACTTGATTACTTGAAGAAAAAAAAAATGAAGAAAATACTTGACTTCTCTACAGGGGGATATAGAAATTAATGAAGCGTGCACAGTTCAACTGTTTCTCTCATCGAGTACACACATACGGTCAAAGAAATAGAGTAAAACGACGAGGGCTATCAAAGTAGCATAATAACGATCGTAATTATGATAATAGACAAACACCAGGTAAGGCAGTGGTTATTTCGCTGTTATAGTTGCGGTGAGCAGTCGGTGAGGGAGACGCCCCCAAAAGCTACGTGTTAGCTAAGGACAGTGAGAAACAAGGACATCAGCGAAATTACTATTGTCTCGGAGATAATTCTAATGAATTTTTTTTAATGCCCTTATCACTCGCCATCCTTAAAGGTTAGCAGCATTAAAATATCGGGTTTGCATTATCAGACGTTCTTGTTTTTCATTTTAAAATAGAGGGATTGAGGAAGACGTGAATTTTTAAACGAAATTGAAATTTATTTGGGGAGAATGCTTTGTTCGAAAATTTTTGGCTGATATTTCCACGAATTTGGAGAGATATTTATACTTTGGAAAGCAGGGAAATTCAAGTGCGTATTTTCCTGCGGTAACTGCAGGCATTTTTCTTTTGAGAAATTATTTTGATTCTGATGGTAAACGGCAATTAAATTTTTTTCTATCAAATTAAATAAAGTTTTTCGATTTTTTTTCTTCAATCTATTGTAGAGAAAATTTTTTCAACTACTTACGGACGTTTTGTTTTTATTTTTTTTATCTTTACAGGCATCTATTTGGAAAATTATTTTTTGTGATAAGTAGATTTCCAGGAATTATAAATATATATTTGAAGAAAATTAGAGAAAATTAGGAACGTTTTCAACGGGCGTTGTTGAGAAGTATTGGGAAATAAGTGAATGGGGGGTAAAATAAAAAATGAGGGGGGAGAGGCTGAAATGCAATTTTTTCAATCCTCCGCACAGGAGGGATTAATTTTAAAAAGGCTTTTTGAAAAAAAATCTCTGCATTTTTTAAGCGTCTTTTCATGCCGGAATAAGGAGCACTCGGGACAAAAAAATTAATTAAAAATTGCGATGCTAATGATCTGTCACTTCACGTGGTCCATGTTCTCAATTGCTCCTCCCAGTTATTAAATTTTTTTTTATTTTACCCTCTCCTCACTTATTTCCCAAAAACGACCTTTGAAAATGTTCCTAATTTTCTCAATTTTTTAAAACATATTTTTCTAATTCTTAAGAATCTATTCATCTCAAAAAAATAGTTTCCAAATAGGCCCCCGGCCTACTAAACTGAACTCCTCCAGACCTTTTAGAAAAATTGAATAAAAAATCCGACAATATAAAAGTCGCATTTTTTATTTTTCTTTGTAAACTAGAGGTCGCAAAATCTGATTGACCTGTCTCCTGTTCCATAAACATGGAAATCGCCTGAATTTGCCTGATTCCGACAGTCACATCCAATAAAAAAAAAAGTATCCACCAAATTTTCAAACAGTGCAAGAACGTATAATGCAAGCCCGACCGGTGGATAAAAAACTGGTTACAATAATGAGTCTACCTGTCCGCAGCTGTCTGTGTAGACGACACAGTGAGCATTTTGAGGGACCACAGGGGCCCCGACAGTGGCTAAGGCTGCTAAGGCGATCCACATGCAGCAAACGAGGCAGTGTTCGTACAATTTTTATCGTATATCAACCAAAAAAATATATATATACGAATATATATATTTATTCATTACCATCCGAATAGCGAATTCAGTACAGAATGCACCAAATCAAAGGGGAGAGCACGTTGAATATTCCCTCCGGGCACCCAGGTACATGTCCGAGAATAATTTTTTTTCAACGGCAGGAGTTCAGGGTTTCACAAAAAAAAATTTTTTTTTTCATGAGTGATTTGATGAAAACAATGATTGGAATTGATCGAATGAGATGAATGATTTTGATTGACATTATCAATGTTTTTTTTTTGTTTTTTTTTTCATGTACCAGGGTGATCAATTAATCCAACATTGGGTGATGAGCGGGCATGGCGATGATGCGGCCGCAGTGCACACATACCAAGCCAGCATTTCAAAATATCCAAATATAAAATGATTTACGTAATATATCCAACCAGTTGGCAGGTTTTCGTGTGGATACAACGACAACGAGTGGTGAAACAATAATTTTTTTTTGTTCGTTAAAGTAGAGGAGGAATTATTGAGTTGAATTGTCAATGGAAAAATATATATATCAAAAAAGGAGGTGGAAAGTGTTTCGCGTTCACCACAGGAGACAGTACCATTTTGGGTTTCCACCAATAGGAGGTCCATTTTTGGTGGTTCGTGCATTATTTTTGGTTTGATTTATTTTTTTTTTTATTGAACAACCAGGTGAAGACCAGTCGAGCAATCCAGCGTGTGTTGTCGTGAGAGATGGCAGGCCCAACACCAATTGTTTTAAAAATTGTTTTCATCCATTAACACAGAGGACAAGAGTAAATTCGTATAATTCATTAGTGAGGCGAATTTCGGGGGCTCGTGAGGGGATTGGTGGCATTTTGAGAATTTTTTTATTGAATTGGATTTGACGAAGGCCTCCCCAAAACGCCGCAATTATTATAGTCATTTGAGTTGAGGAGAATTTTTACCGATAATTTTGGATATCGACGACGTCCACCAGGTGCACAAATATAGTCATATTTATTCCGGGGAGGAGGAGGGGATGAAGCATTCCAGTGATATATTTAGTTGTGGAGGGATTGGGTGTAATCATTCAGGTCAATCGTGCGGCGAGTCCGGGGGCAAGCATGAAACAGAAAGTTTAAAGAAAGATTCATGAACGATTTTGCGAATCATGCAGCATTCCCAGTAAATATGAAAATCATTGTAAGATATTGTCGATTAGTTGTGAACAGCTG
The DNA here is from genome assembly GCA_030522845.1 of Psyttalia concolor. NCBI lineage: Eukaryota > Metazoa > Arthropoda > Insecta > Hymenoptera > Braconidae > Psyttalia > Psyttalia concolor. The sequence goes on from JAPYZM010002103.1 coordinate 12,063, forward strand.
AAATGAAAAATTGCGAAAATAAATTGAACTGAGAAGAACAGGGGGAGAAATCATCATAAAATGTGAATGGATCTGGGGTAAAATGGGCACTCCTGAATTTTTTTTGCAACTTTGAAAAAAGTGGAGAGTATAAATCCTCACTTTTTGATGGATATCTCGGAATCCGGGGCAGACAGCATGTTTTTCATTATAACCTTTTCTGTAGCTCTGGTTTCACTCTACAAAAAAGGTCATTACAAAAATCGCGCTAGGACCCGTAGATCCGGAGATATTTCCTCCAGTTCGCCACCGGGTCTAGACTCACTTGTTCCGATAAATCCAATTCTCAGATGAAAAAATTAGAAAAAAAATTCAGAAACGTTCCATTTTACCCCACACTCCTCTAAAGAGTCTAGTGAAGTCTCCGTAAGTGTTCGGGGCTCTGAATCCTCGGAGCGGCGACTTAGGCAGGCCCCCACTTCCGCGCGCGGCGGAGGGAGAGCGCCGCACTCGGATAGCAGACCCACTGGGGGCAGTTGCGCGTGGCATTGACTGCGCAAATGCCCCGCCCATTGGAGCCACTCGTGGGGGGACTACTCCCCTCACGCGTTGAAACACTTACGGAGATTTTACTCTACTCCGAATGCTGGAAGGTGTTATGAAAAATAATACAAGCATTAATCACTGATCGACAGGGGGGGAAATGTCATGCCAACGACTCGATAAACCTCAAAACAAAATTAGCAAATATTTAGCATCATACATTAAAAATCTGCACTCGTTCCTCGCTCACTTGGATATTTTGAAAGTAGCATAGGTGTGATTCTACCCTCGATTCCAGATGAATCACAACTTCCATTTGTCCAGTCAGCGTCCTGCGTGTACCCTTTAAAAGCCTGGATGCGGCAAAGCTGCAACAACTTACTCGCTAGGCGGAAATATGTGTTTAAGAAAGGAGAAATAATGTGCATTTTCCCAGCTATCGATATAAATAATAATGGGTGAATGGATATGCGTAAGGCCATTGGCACATATTTCTCTTCGTTAAAACACTGTTACTTCGCGTCAAGTCTACTCTGTTGTCGTATTGATCTAGTGCGAATAAACGATGCGCCATATGAGACTGGCTAAAGCGGTTACATAAGTTTTACAAATAACGATGCACGTGGCGTGTTTCGTGCACTCTCTACGGCATATGATACTGCTTAAAGCTGTTTTTAAACGTTGTAGGAGGGGAAGAATAATTTTGTATCATCGATTTTCGGGAAACTTCAGGGATTTTTCACGGGGTAAGGGGGCGATTGAGAAAGAAAGATTCAAGTTTTGGGAATTAGGCTTTCATTTTTTTGGGTCAAGGCTTCGAAAATTGAAGGGTTGAATTATTTTTACGATCAGTTATTCTGTTAGTTTTAGGGATAAAATCGGAGAAAATTAGGGAATAGTTTTTACGAGTTAAACTTTTTTTCTCGGTCAGTGGGCGTTGACAATCTTGGGTTTTTGCATGGAAAGTCACCTTTAATAAACAATTTTTTTTATCATGGAAGTGTTATCATCGAAAAATTACGTTTTCTGGTTGGCAAAGATTTTTTTTTCTATAAAAATTTGGCGGAAGACGGGGGGGGGGGGGGGAAGATTGATTTGGGGTTAACAATGAAATGTTGATATTGAGGATTTTAAGACGATGAAAACTACCGTGACTGTAACAATTTAAGCGACTCCTTTCCTGAATTTTTAACGAAAATTCGATTGATTCTATTGGATTTCAAAGATTGATAAGAAATTCCTGGAAAGAAGCGCTCACGAATTGAATTTAATAATTCAATAGTCAAATGGCATTTTAATATCTTTTCTCTTGGGCCAGACAGTTAAATATTTTAAATTAAAAGATCATTTACTTATGATATTTTAAGAGGGAGTCCACCACTTCTCCCAAAACCAGAAGATTTTGAAGGAAATTTACAAAAAAAAAAATGTGGGAACGTCACTAAATTGTCATTTTTTAATAACATTTGTGTGTTGATTAACCGAAGAAAGCGAGAAATTCCAAATTTCATACGATTAATTTTATCGAAAGTTACAGGACTAGTGAAGTGTTTACAACTGAAAAAATGTTTTTTTTTTGTTTGTAAAAATTGAACTAATTCTACAATTTTCAGTATCTTTCAACAATTTTTAATGACCTCCAGTAAAACTAATCCTAAATCATATGAAATTGTGAATTATCCACTGTTTTCTGTTAACCAACAAATAAATATTATATAAAAATAAAAATAGCGTGAGGTTATTGATCTCCACTTGTATCTCCGTAAAGAATAAATCTGAAATAAATCCAGAATTTTCCATCAAATACGTCTGGCACTTGAAACAACTGGCGAAACCCCTCCCACAACCAGAATTTCTCGTCTCATGCAAAAACCCCATTATCCCCACCTCGAAATTGATAAACATCTGCACATTATCAGCGATTGTTTGGTCCAATGAAATAACAATCACCGGTGCTGTAAACTTTGTACCACTCACCATCATCGTATCTAAAGCGCTGAAAAGCATTGATGGAGATCACTGAAAGGTGATAGGAAAGTGGGATAGAGTGCGAGGAATTTTAGCACAACGTTTAAACCAGCGGACTTGATGGTCCCCGATGAGCATATAATACCCGATTTAATGGTCCGTGGTACACGTGATATTCAAAGCAAATAACTACAGGGATGGAGGGAGAGCATTAAAGACTTTGTTGCTTGACTTGAGCGATGAGAAGATTTTTTCTTTTCCATATGCTGCTGATAATCGCTATTTAATGGAGAAAAATTTCTATCAATTTCAATGTTGCCTTCAAAAATTACCCTCAATTCAGCACCCCAGGTATCTCAACCTGATAATTGTAAAAATTTCGAAATGAAAAAATCCAGCGATTTTAAACTAAAAATCCCCATCTGTTCTTCAATTGTTGTTAATATTTTCTAGTTTTGGGAATTTCCTTTTACTTTGTAATTAATTTTTTAGTGGCCCCCTTTCCCCTGCGATTTTCACCCAGCATATGCAAAAAAATAAATTTCGCCCTGCGATCTAATGCACGAG
>JAPYZM010002104.1:0-15112 GCA_030522845.1 Psyttalia concolor
CGGACCCGTTGCATGTCAGGGGGGTGATATCCCATGAAAAATCAAAACCTTAAATTTGACTGCTTCCAAAGCCCCCATTCGGAAGCAAATACCTAAAATCCAAAAATCTTTCAACATTTTCCGTCAAAAGGTTCTGATACCGGAAATGCGGCGAGACTCACTCGAATTTTTTGGTGCACGTCCTCCGATATTTTTCTCCAAACGTCAGTGGAGGAAAAATAGTCCCCATCACGTGAATGGATCATGCAACACGCGTGTAGAAATACAACACACGAGGCTGAGGTGATCCAGATACAACCGACCTCTCGGTGCACATGTATCAGGCTCTCCGCGAGCGTAATAATACAGCAATAAATAGAACTGGTCAGCTGGTTACAAACGCAGACACCGAGTGCTCCCAGTGCAAACCCAATATCCATGCGCTATCCAGTTCTGCGTTAAAACTTAAACACAGATATCGGCAAACGACTGAGGTTCAACTGCACAGTTAAGTATCGACATAGGCGTGGTTTCTTGCGTAATTCTTGCTTGAGTTGCAGCTCTCGGCGGATACATGTGTGCGGAGAAAAGCGTTACTTAAAAGGTCTCCTCCTGGATAGGATGATTTATTTTATTAGGACTTTTTCTACTCCACGACCTCATCCCCATTTGCCGGCCGGCCAAAGGAATTTTTCTCATCGTTTTTCAAATTTTTATTTCATCCTCGCGGGGGGAGAGAGTTTGTTGGATTTTGATGTAACAATTTTGACAGAAAAATTAAATTTCTAAATACTCCAGACTTCAGTAAAGAGTGAATATTCAGAGCTCACTTAAATTGGAGTTGCGGGATATTTTAATGTTAAACATTAATTCATATTAACCAGACCATCCATTCAATTCAATTCAATCGTACATCATGAAAATTAAAACCTTTGTTCTGCCGATGCATTAGCTCTGTCTCTATTTTTCCATAGTCTTTGTTATGAAATGTTTTATGTAAATAAATAGCTCGTGTTAATTACCGTGATGTATTGAAGTTTCTGCCTGAAAATTTTAACGAACAGTTATGCCGAATTCCTCATTACGTTACGTTGAAAGAAACATTACGCTCGAACGAGACCATTAAATTCACCCATTAATTGATAATTATCCATTATTCTTCGCATAATTCGTTATGAGATTATGCAGAAAGTAGAACAGATTTTCTCAGTCAATGAACCCGAGGCGAAGCTGGCGACGGAATTTTCGGAATTTATCCTTCAGCATAATGTGAATTTCGAGGACACGGAGAGAGCAGAATGCAGATTGTAATAGTAATTTTTTACCCATTTTTTTTTTGTTCTTTTCCCTCTCTCTTATTATTACTGTACACATGGGAAAACTATTTCTCGTAAGTTTCCCGCCGCCCCCGTCGCCACCGCCCGGGGGTCTCGACTACTTGAACATTGCACTCGTTAATTGCCGTTAGTTTATGATTTTCTATTTGGCTAGCTGGACCTTCCGGCGAGATACTCGTAATTACCCTTTGCAAATTTCGGTGTCTGGACGGTTGCAGCAGTCGAGGGTGTATGCTAACCGCAGTTGTATTGTTATGAAAAAGCAAAACCGCCACGGATTCTCAAGAAAAAATGGCACTTGGAATTATTTCAACCGTGACATTCAATTATTCATTGGGTTTGGGCCCATCGGACCGTGAATATTTCGGTAAAAAGTGATTAGAGTGATTGATTAATATCGGGACAAATCGTTCTCCAGCTCGTTAGATTTCATTCGTTGTCGCTTCGCTGGCTTCATCTAAACTGAAATATTTGAGTAATTTACAATATTAAATGATATAATTGTTTGAATTATTAGGGGAGTTACAATGAAATTAATTTCTACCCAACCCTCGCAATCCAACAGACGTCGAAGAATTTTGAAAAGAAATTTTTACAAGAGAGACATGTCGTCACTGTTTCCTTGTTCAAATGCTGCTGAACGAACGTGTAATGGACCACACGAGCTCGCCGTCTAGGGACTATATATACCTACTTCTGCCTCTCATTTCGAATCTATTAAATGGCACTGGGAATGTTACTATTATTCAACGATTTTCCGTGGCGATACGCTCGCCTGATCACTCTGCCCGCCCCTCTTTCACTCACAATCGGGGTACAGGCGACGTTTTAATTTTTAATATGCTGACAGGTTACCGCGGAGAATTGGAGTGAGGCAAATATTCAAACAAATGCGTATACTTGCCGAGGAGAATGGGGGGAGAAGCGAGAACGGGAAATCAAATTAATGGCCTTGCGTGATGCAGGTATGGACTCTGGGTTGATTTGTGGCCTAAGCCATACCGGAAGCCTTCGGATAATTATGGCTGGATTAATCAATGCATTTTCATTGTCTTTGCGTTTCGGGGGATTTTTCCGGAAAAAAAAATATGTTTATGAGGTTTTAATAAATTAAAACTTCCAACGGAAAAAATTGGAAATTTCCGGGCTTAATGAGTGGAAGCCAATTATTTTCAATCAGTTGGGAAAATTAAAAATGAAAATATGAAGACATGGGGTGAGTCTTGAAATAAGTTTTCGTATGGAATTGGTCCAATTTATGTACCAATCTCGTGACATTATCATCAGTGGATTATAACGGATTGAGGATGACATAAAACTCATGAGATTATGCTCTTGAATTTCATCGCATTGGGTCGTTAGCCGTTATTACGTACCCCCCACCTCCGGAAAATAGAAAATGTACGAGAAAATGAGGAAGCAGATGCGCCATATTGGTTTTGAGACGTTCTCTCCTTTTATTCTCTTTGTCCGTCTCAGTCTCTTCATTTTATTGACGATAAATGCCATTTTCACATTAAAAAAAATATGCGCGATATATCCTTTGACGTGATCACCGGAAAAACTAGAGTCAGTGGAATGGAAAGAACTCTGCAAACTAATTGAGAAAAAATTATGTTCGTTCCTTTTCATCAAGTGCAGTCAATTTATTCAGCTCTCGTAAAATTTTTTCCCGATTTATTACACTTTTTAATGAAAATTTATCGAAAGTCGCCTCATTACTAACAACTTCACAATTAACAATTCAACAGTTAAGATGACTTACAACATTTGCAATTAATTCTTTCGAAGTACGAAATTTTCTATTCCCACAATTCCTTACTAACCGTTAAAAAAAAAATCGAGATGAAGTGGACAGCAACGGAGATGACAGAAAATTTGCAACGAATTTTTTTTGAAATGCAAAATTGTCAGTTCGCAGGATTTCTCATTAGCCGTTAGAAAAAAAATATCGAGATGGAGTGAGACGACATTCAAGGCGTGCATCGACGTCTGGAAATGTATATAACCTACTCACTTACTTTCATAGACTTGAGACGAGCCCCAATGGAAATTCCGCTTAATCGTCCGCGTTCCCACACGCTTCAACGATACATTTGTATCACGATGTCCCCGCGTTCACTCGTGCGCCAATGCATCGATTTTTTATTCAAGTATAAAATGTTGCGGGTCAATTCTGGCGGTTATCGAATCGATAAATCAGACATTACAATATGCACCCAGTGTTTCTCATTTAATTCATCTCGTGATTCGCGTGCAGGTGGACTTGCATAATTCATTGTCCAGGGATAATAATTGTCATTTGTGCATTTATTTTTTCTCTCTTTGTCGGTGACGAAGAAATAAAAGAAAATAAAAAGTTCTCTGGGATCGTCTCACATGCGTTTCTCCCAGGTTTCCTCGATTCTCCTTTTATTCCTCTCTTCCTGAAGATCGTTATATCACAAAGGCAAGACATTTCAAAGGGGGTAACAAGACTCCTCGTGTGCAAAATGTTGGCGTATATATTTCTAAAGAGATAGAGAAAAAATTTACACGGGTGGAAAAGAGTTTATTCCACAGACGAACGCTCGACTGACCTATTTTACGGGGAGAAGGCAAAATAATAATAATAATAATAATTTCCCCCACGGTTACACGATACGTATCAAAAATATATACACATGGAGATATATGCGCCCTGACTATCGCCTTTGGAACACGGAAGTGGTGGGCAGCCGCGCGTCGGCCGCTCCGGTAGCCCACACTATCCTGCTCCACTTGTCGTTACGCAAGACACTTTCCAGCGAAGTGCAGGCGGTACTTCGGGCTTTGGTTGTGAAGCGTGGACGGCTGTTACTGAGGGGACACTGGCGAGAAAGAAAAAAAAAATGGATAAATAAAAATTCCCAAATAAAGAGATAAAAAATATCGACAGCAAACTTATACATTAACTGAATAAAAAGGGGTAAAATAGTGAAGGGCTTCATCCCCTCAACAATTCACTCGATAATCTCCATAATTTGTTATGCTATCATTTTTGTTATTGTCGCAATACGTAAATATGCACGACGAAGCAGAACTCGATTGCCTGACCCATTTACAATAAATCCCCCCTCCCCTCGCGCCCCTCCCGAAAATTTCTCCCACTTCTCAGGTATGAAAAACCGCCTTCTCGATATCGAAACAAATTTAATGCTTGAGAAGAGTGGCCCAGACGAATTCGAGGAGTTTCTGCACTCTATGCTGCTGAAATGGCAATTTTTTTTCACGATTCGAGCCGCTATTACTTTCCATTCTCAATGCGGGGTTGCAGTGCGGGACGAATGAATAAAAATAAGAGGAATAAAAGGATTAAGTCCACAATGAAAAGTACTGGGGCGGTGGGGGTGGGGAGGAGAAAAAAAATTGTCCAGCGGAAATAAACGTTGAATCGATAAAAGTCGGTGGGATTTTTGGAACGTTGACAAGTCGTCGATGTACACCCGTTATACGATTTCAGTGATACTCCATTTCCTTCCGGTCTGGAGGACACTTTTGCCCAGAGCTGGCGAAGGAAATGAAACAGCAAAGGAGGAACGTCATCGGAAAATATTTTCATACACTGCTCCCCCTTTTATTATTCCGTAGAAATTTTTTTTTGTCTTGCAAATTGTACGTGTATCCACATTTAGATTCCGCGGGAGGGCGGGAGGGAAGGGCAGAGATGATTTGCATCCTTCTACGCGGATGGAGCCGCGAATTCTCCCTTTTCTCTTCTCTGGACAACGAGAATCCACTTGTGTGCACACGTGCTCCTCCGGAGCTTCTCTACATAACGGAAGAAAGTTTTTTTTTTCGTTCGTCCAGGCGAGCGTCTCTCATGAATAAAATTTCACCGTTCTCACATCCTTGTCTTACATAAAAAATGTAGAGTAATGAAAATGGGAGTGAGGGCTCGGAGGCGCTGATTTTTGGGTTGGAGAAATGGGGGAGATTTTTTTTTCGCCGGTACTTTGCCTGCGGAGTTGAGCAACGGGTGTACGGGTAGGGGAAAAATTGCGGTTTACGTTATTCATGAAATTTTGACAATTTTCGACAAATTCATAATTAGATTTTAAAATGAAAAAAAAAAAATATTGCAATCGGTTAACAGACATGAATCGCTTCTAACGAAATGGTGAATTCCACAGATGCCGATCTGCAGATCGAATCGTCAGCCTTGAAGTCCCCTCCCCCATCCGCTGAAATGAGATTTTCTCCCCGATCTTTTTTTTCCCTCACTTTAGCGCGCAATTTTTTTTGCCAGCCCTACTCGAGACACTTGCAACTGTTAATGCGGCATGGTAATTCCATTTGGCGCTGCATCAAATCCCGAGGGGGAAGCATTTTGTTCAGTAATTCCGGTTCCTCATAGCCATTCGTGTTACATGGAATACAAAACCCTACCAGGAGAGCAGTCGGCGGTAGCGTCGTGACCGTTTACTGACTTGCGCAACCTTGAGGCTCCGACTCAAATTGTTTCCTTCTTCCTATGAGCATTGTATATTCACCCTGGAAGTGTAATAAGCACTGGGTTAACATTATATTGTCAATTTTACCTTGAGATCGAGGGAGAAAAAAAATTGTTTACATGATAAACACTCATTCCACACACTTTCTACCTCTTATAATGACCAATAAAAATAACAAAATTAAAATACATTTCCTATTATTCATGACGGATATTTTGCTTATTTTCTGTTGAATTCCTGGTTTATTCGATCCATGAAATTTCAACCGGAAAAAATTATATCATTCGAAAGTTTTGACTTGTGGAAAATAGGTGATGAAAAATTTGCAAGTTAATTTGCAGAATCGCCCTCCCATCCCTTGGCTAGAGTGCACTGATTTGTCAATAGCTAGAGAAGTACGTGCGATTTTTCATTTCTCCAAATGGCAAGAAAAAAATCCAAAAAAATTGTCAGTAAATTATAAATTAAAAATCAAATTTCTCCCACGGGAGGACTCTCTTGGGGTCGAATTTTTGAGCTCCTCAGGAACCAATGGAGGCCCAAAAATGATTTTTTTAAAAGTGTTATAATGGCACACCCCATTTTTTCTAATGACAAAAAAAATATTAGCAAAAACTATTGTCTAGGTATCGGCACCTAGAGATGGCAGTAAAATAATAAGTGAAAGTGACACTTTCAAGGATAGCAACAAGGAAGATAGCCTTGACCAAGTGCAGCGCGCACGCAGTCTCATCGTAAAAACGGAAGACACGGAGGCTCTTCAGCGCGGTTGTCTGACTACATGCTGGATGCATCCACTGCGGTGGGCCTGTGCGTGTCACTCGGACACTTGCTTCCTGTATTCCGAGTTAACACGTACTTCCGCGCGTGTACTCTGAGCTGTCATTTTAAATGTCAGGTTTAACGGATAAATATTCACCCGGCAAATTCATAAATCAGATGGTGCCACTTTAATATTGAAAATTGTCATGCTTTAATTGCGGACATCATTGGTTTCAGTCGCATAGTAATTTTGTCACGTAATGGGGAAAGTTTGGTTCAGTGGCTTATTAGCATTTGTATTTTTTTCTTCTAATTGTATTGTTTTTTCCTTTTCAAAGTCAACGGGATTTCGCTGGAGGGGGCATTGTCTGCCCGGAAAATTGAATGTTATCATTGGATTTAACTGGAAGAATTAATTTTACAGTTTAAGAAGAAAACAACAAATGCAAATTTTAATTTCAAGGAAATTTTATTTAAATAATAAAGTGTAATTATTGGAATTTATTTGTCGTCATTATTATTTGTCTGCTGAAAAATTCCATCAGTTGCCCAATTCTTTGATTTTTTTTTTGAACTTTGGATGAATTAATTATTTTATAAATAACCAATCTCACGCATATGATTGCCCCTTCACTGAATAGTCCGAAAATCAGTGGTATCTACTGAAAATCTCTCCCGATGGAAAAAAAATGTTGTGCAAGAATTGCAGGAACAGTTGTAATAACGATACTTCCTAGTCGACCCTTAAAAATTCACGGGGTCATGAAAAAATTTCAGATATCGGAAATCAGCTTTCCCTCGGGGCTCCGCCTACGCACAAGAGACTGTCTATGCAATTCTCTGTATCGCGTACTTCTGCATTAGACTTGCGATATTACTCTCTTGGTGGCATTTTATCGAATACACGTTTTTATCTCGCGATTTCATCAACACCTATCGGCTAAAAATTATTGGAGAGTGCAAAAAAATGTCAATGAGTTAGGGCAATTAGAAAATACCAGTTTCGATGAAATAAGGAGGAAAAAAATTCAGCAAATCATGCGGCACAAATTTAATTGGGCTCGGGGGGGAATGAAAAACGGTGGGAGGACGAGTGATAATGACCAGTTTTCGAATGGAGTAGAAAGCGATAGGATAATTTTTAAAAAAATCGCATTTGTCCTATTTTTATTTCGAACAATTTTTTAAATTTATTTTTATCTTTAATTTTTATTTTCAAAAATAATTAGGTTAGAAAGGGCAGACTGCAGTGAACCTAATCAACTGTGACGTTAAAAATGAATAACCCCGACGAAAAAATTATTTTTTAAGAAAATAAACAAATTTAATTGAGTCCGAGTTGATTGAAAAATCAACTTTTCCCGTGCAATAGAAAGTGATAAGATAATTTGATCAATTCGTTCTTTAATTTCCCAAAAAAATGACGTAAAAATATGATTGATTTGATGTGCGAAGAAATTAAAAAAAATTTTTTTTCAGTTGTCTAACAAATTTATTCTCCCACAATTTACGATCAAGATAAAACGTTGCAAACGGTACCACAGGGTGAAGGCAAATGGGAGTCTGAGCGTCTCGACCACGTTAGTTTATATATTCAAAACCGGTCAGGGCCGGGTGAAAAAGATTCGCACTAGTTACTCAAACACCCGGGATATCGCGTTGAAGGAGCGCGATTGGACTGATTTTTTTTTCCACCAACAAGATATCGAATAATGGCTTTCACTTTCTATCCAGTAGTTTTCGAAAAATTGGCTCAAAAAATAGGCGATCAGGGGAGAAAAAATCTGCAATTGAGGCTCAACAACTTTCACGAAAAGTTGAAAAATGTCAACTTGATAATGAAGAAAATAAATGTAATGATACATTGTTGAAGTCACGCTGCTGTTGCATGCAGTTCTAGTCTCATTACATCATTTATGGGTGAGAACGCGAGTTTGAGACATGCAAATTTTTATTTTATTCATGATACTTCAATTATTTGAGTTAATTCCTTCAAATAATACGATGAAAAATTCTTTATAGTCCCAGTTTCGTAATTTACTCATTCTCTCGTCGGATTTTTCCTACCTGAGGCCATCAGCAAATGCTTCTATCAATCTATCAATCTCAGAATAAAATTAAATATAGCGTAAAAGGGTAAAAAAAATGCAATTAATCCTTGAATAATCGAACAATAAAAATTGAGACCAGGCAATTTTTCCAAAAAGCGAAAAACCTCAACTTGAAAATAAAGATAATCAATTTAATGATACATTGTTGAAGTCACGTTGCAGTTACGTACAGTTCCAGCCTCGTTACATCATTTGTGGGTGAGAACAAGAGTTTCAATCACGCAGATTTTTATTTTATTTATGGCGCATCGATTATTGAATAAACTCATTATAAAAATTCGCTAAATCCCTTCAAAATTGTCAGTAAAGGTCAAAAAAATCTGAAAAAATTGATCTTTCGATTGAAATTAAAATTAATTTGGCCACGATGACCCCCAAATTGATATTTAAAAAAGCAGTAATGAGGACCTCGCCAAATCCTGCTACCCCAGAAGACCTGAAAGTAAAATAACACAGAATGAACCAAAAAAAAAAACCTCGCGATTTACTCATGACTAGATTCAAATTGCTACCGCTGGTGTGGGAATCGGCCCTGGGGCTATCGGCTGCTGTTGAAATGAATAGCTCGAAGGATAATAGCTCCCCCAGTATCTGACAGCCGTGCAATTTCTGAATTCCTCGAGAATTCATTTTCCCAACGTTTCTGGACCATTGTCAAGTATTTGATCAATGATATGAGCCGCAACGCTATCAAGCCCCAATGAAAAATTTGACATCGCAGGACGATCAGGCTGTCGCGACGATGAAGGACGATGCGTCCCGGGGGAGAGAAAAACAGCTGGCGAAAAAAAAAATAAATTAATGAAAAGATAATGGAGGAGGGAACGCAAAAAAAATCGATGAGAAGGCGATTGTTTCTGATTGTCGGAGGTATGAAAGGATTACTCGGAGGGTTAATTGGGGTCAAAGCCTTCGTGCTCTAATGCCACGTCAAATGAATTATGAGAAAATCCACGAGTTGGCGTTTATAACGCCGAGCCATAATCAAGTGTTACTTTTTCAAGGCACGATTATCAGAAGCATTTCAGCTGCCATCGGGACAATTTCAGTCGAATCCAGAGGCCCTCTTCTCTCGGCATTGGCTCCCGTAACCCTCTTACACCAGCCCTAAACTTCCCGTCTCGAGAGGCAATAAATTCGACCCACCGATAACGCCGGATATCTCAATGACACTGAATGTCCATCCGAGACCACTTGTTATCAACATTTCGCCGAATTTTTATGGCCAATAGAATACGGGAATTTCTCGGGTTTTCAGTAGTGAGCGCAGTCTTCAGTGGATGGCCGTTCAGAACAAATTTCCGTTTACTCGAATGCGTGAGAAAATTGCTGGACTTTACAAAATTCATCGTCTCGAGGTAAAATTGAATTCTAAGGGGACGGCGAAATGCTTAGAAAATACACAGTCTGCTTGAGATTTTATATTTTTAGAGGAAAAGTTTTGATGCGAATAAATTATCCAACTCAATTCGCGGATTAACTTCATCCGGGAAAGTCATTAAAATTCCAGTGGAAAACCAAAATAAATTTTGACAAAAATCTAGTAAAGCAAGTGACTTAACTAAATCCCCAAAGAGGCCTTATAATTACCCCCGTCTTAATGGGGTTAATGTCTTGTCGCAGTCACGCTGTCATAAATGACTAATAATCAGGCGGCCTCAAATGTTTCAGACAGAAGCCGAAAAATGTCCATAAAAAAACCGGCCTAAAATAGGCTAATAATCCGTGAAATTTCCGCAAAAAGACTGTGAGAAAATTTTGATGAACATTTCCACCCGTGCCTGGTGCACTCCGTACGGGTGGATTTCTGACTTTAACATTACATCTGTCCCTCTCATACCTCGTATACGAGAAAAGGCAAAAGTCAACTACTGGAGTTAAATTTTAAGAGGGGAAGAGGGAGGGGAATATAACTTTACCCGTCGTATTTGAGACGTTACACGGTTACTGTGTGATACCCAACGGCTTGCACTACCCTCCGTCTGCCCCTTTGCCTCTTCGTATCCCCCTCAACTCACCAACGTACATCAGGCTAACTGGAGGATTATAGTTTTTCCAATGGGGGAGGAGGTGGGTTACAAGGGGGAGCGGTTGGCTTTCGAAAGGATGGTGATTGTGGAGCGTGGCCAGAGTAGACTTAGGCGTATATAAGGACCGCGGACCCAGCCCAAGTCAGTCATTCACCGGACTACCAGCCCACCATACACACAACAAACATGAAGGCCTTTGTGAGTATTACGGGGTTGGTCATTTGGATTTGAGGGAGTCCCTCTCATTTCACCGCTTACCAATATACCAGTGATTTTAATTATTCTCTGAGAATATTAAATCATATATCACAATTATTTCCACAAAATTTTTCACTCATTGTTCAGTTGAAATTAATATTTTTCCAATCGTGCAATAATTGTTTATCATTTTTTTTACATTTGACATGAATTTCTTCAATGCAAAATTCCCTTTCAATCTCACTTATCGTCTCTCATTCATAAAAGGCACGATTAACGTCCCACGCGAATAAATACTACGAGTACCGTTAAACCGGTTGTCGATGGTAAATCGCGATGGCAAATCCGTTAGTCATCCCGAGAGACAACCGGTTGTCCTCGGGATGCACTAGAGTCTTCGCGGTAACATTAGAATCTAGTTCTGCTCCCCTCCCCGACAATCAACCACCAAAAGCTGAGTTTTCCAATAGATATTTGCCAAAAAGTTGATCAGAAAAATTGATGTCTCCCCGACGACAATTTCAAACCGCACGATTAACTCTTTTTTTGTTCTCCAATTTTTAACGCGAAAGCTCCTTTTCCGAAAGCGACCCAGCTTGATACACATAATTTATAGTCGAAACGGTCATTGGGCTCGGGTGTAACATATCCAGTGAAGCGTAACGGTTTACCTCCAGTACACGATAGCAATGCACTCTGAATACTCGTGAATTACCTTTCCGGTTAATTCAGTCTATTCTGACCGATAAATTCGCGCCACTCGAGTCATTCCACCAAATTTTTCCTCTCCGAACCGGTACAACTGTCCTATTCAGCGCGAAAAATCTCCTCAACGCCTCAAAAATCTCAGAAATGAAACAAGAATTCCCATTTATCCGTAAACGAGCCTAATAAATTGCAGGAAAATCGATCAATTATCGGTTCTTGTGATTGCGTTATCGGACGTTGGTTCAGTGAAACGCATTGCAAGTAAAGCCAACAAACCGGGAGAAAAAAAATTGCAGTCCTAATACGGTTACACTCACCGGTCAACAACGCTCGTTTGAACTATTTTGCAGTATAAAAAAAAACCGCCGGGTATTGGTCCGCACTATCACTCCAATTATGAAAGATTACAGCATCGAATCTTGCCTTGGCGTTTTGTAAATTTTCACTTCTAGCACTATGTGAAACGCTCGTTACCCCCTTTTATGACATAACAACCTCACTCGGCAATTCCGCATGGCCAGTCGAAGCGAGAAACGTTGTCGGCTTTCCCGGTTGAGCATAACATTCCACGTACCAAAGGCGTTTTCCAATCGGACATAGACTAATTAAATTTTTCCCGGTGCAATATAAATAGTCATCGGCGATACAGTGGGGGGAAAAAAATGAAAAATCGATCTGCAATCCTCGCGGATGGCATTAGCCGGCAAACCGGATACAATTCCGGGGAGCACTTATGCCAATAGAATCGCCGCTCTACCTGAAAGTGAAAGGAACTTGGTGCTATGCTTCCTGAGACCGAGCGTTTCCACGAAAGCAAACCTGTAATCGACTATCTCGGGCATAATAAAAGAGTTCCGTCTAGTCCTGTGGCTTCCTGCAGTAGATCAAATGCATTACTGTCTTAAAGTGCCAACCGCAATTAGGCCATCAACGCGGAAATTGAATGGATAATTCAAAAGATTTGAATGAAAAAGCCGATTTTCACCGGGTCCGGAGATGATGGCAATGATAACTGAATGATTTGCAGATTGTGTTCGCTTGCTTGGCTGTGGCGACGGCTCGCGCTGGACTCGCCCACGGAGGATACGGTGGCTACGGTGGTCACGGAGGTTACGGAGGAGCTCTCGGTGGTGGACACGGTGGAGCTGGATTCAGCGGCGGTCTCGCTGCTGGAGCTGGTACTGCCAACTCCCTCCAGGGTGGTGCCTCCAGCTTGGGATCAGGTGGTCTTGGTGCTAGCTACGCTGCTGGTGCTGCTGCTGCCGCTGGTGCCGCAGGAGTACAGCAGATCGTATCTGGTGGAGTGATTGGAGGAAGATCAGACATTGGACCAGCTGAGGGACCAAAGGCCAACGTTGGACCCCAGAGCGGCCCATCTGACCTCGTAGGACCACAGGAGGGAGCCAAATCCGTTGGAGGACCCCGTACCGGACCATCCAGCCTTGTTGGACCAGCTGCTGGACCATCAACCCTCGTCGGACCATCCCAGGGAACTGCCACCCTCGTAGGACCATCCCAGGCTACTGCTAACCTCGTCGGACCAAGCTACGGTGGAGTCGCTTTCTACGCCGGATCCGGTGGAATCAACGGTGACGATGGTAGCTCTGGTGTGGCTGCTGCTGCCGCTCCCGGAGGCGCTGGTCAGTATCCCTATCACTTTCAAATAAAACCCAAGCCTGAGCACAATTATTTGCACTCAGCACATTTATAATATTTTTCTCACCAAGCACATTGCACAATTGTTCCTCATAAGAAATGAATTGCTTTAACGTACAGGTTTCGGTGGTGCTGGTGCCATCGCTGTGATCGGTGGTGGTCCAGGCATTGCTGGTGGAATCGGTGGACACGATGCCGGAGTTGCTGTGATCAACGGACCATCTGGAGCTATCCACGCTGGACTTGGCTCCCACGGTGCCATCATCCCCGGCGGATACGGCAAACACTACTAAACAGTCTTCCCCACCCCAGCGATCTCGGTTCGGCGACGGCGGCGAAACTTACCACGACCTACACTGGTCATATAAAACAGTATCCTCAAAGCGCGTACGTCTTCTTCCCAAAGCTTCAATACCAATCAATACGGAGCCAATGGTTATCAAGGAGTAGTCAAGTTGGACAGTCAAGTCATGTAGTGAGACAGTCAGCCCCAAAGGTTAATGCCGATCCACGTAGTTCATCGCGCAACATCAACAAATTTAGCCAAATAACATCAGTCATGGATAGGCAGAGAGAGGCATCAATGTGGATTAAGCTTTGACGCTTTAACGAATCGGGACCATTCTGGGATTGTGTTCTATTTAAAACGAACATCCATCTGTTTGGCCACCAATTTAGCACCTCAACATCAATCATCAATGAATTTTTTTTTAATTTTTATATTACCAACTTGTAACATCTTAAGGCCGACAATCTCACTCGCATATACTATCCCTTGATGGACAACTGGCGTTCCTCGTTGAGCGCCCAGTTATCCACCAGTTGTTATACTCACTGCCGCACCCAAGCATACATATTTTTTATTACATACTCGTCCATGTCTTCTTCTTTTTTATATATACTATACCTACTACTTCTTTATCTTCACGTATATTATGGATTTACACAAGAGCGCATATATCACAAGCATTTGATGTGTAGAATCGTATGTTGTGCACATATACAATCTTCGTTTGATGGAGATCGGTAGGTTGTGGTAGGTCAAGCCGTTCCCCGTGAAGTTAATACAATGTACATAGATGGCGCGCCGCCGCCGGCAACTCGACCCCGCCCGCCCTCGTCATACCCTTTCTATGCGATCACGACTAGCACCCCACCACCACCATAGATAGATACCACGTATTTATAGCGTTTATACATTTATACAATACTTTATATAAAATAAAGCATCAGTATTTAAAACTCAATTCAGCTGTGGCACTCATTGTTCCTCGTACTTTCGAGAAAATCAAATTACCATTCGCTGAAATTGGAGCTGACCGGGAAATTATTACCACCTTCGAACGAAAAATCTCGCGAATCCGAGCAGATAGATCTATAATTGAAGGATTACCATCATTAACCACATTGGTCGGCTGAAAATGATGCTGACCGGAAGAGATCCTGCGGCTACCGCAGAATATCCCAACTTCAATACTTGAAATAAATCCAGCGGTAATTAACGCTCAAAGTTAAAGCTACTTTGGATTATCTCGAGGATTAGTTTACCAAATTCATCTTCTAATGAATTAAATTTTGGGTGAGTTTCTATGGTGTATGAACCGACCGTTAGACAACTAATGGCTTCTCGTAATTTCAGGCCTTCCACCGGCCACGGCAGAATCGACGACCTACTCGAGAATCCACAGATAATTGCTAGGCGTCCGACTACCAGCGAGGTACGCACACATGACTTCCGGTATTTATCGACGTCGTAACCATCGACCAAACCCCCGGGGGGTGCGCGACAATCGATATCATAAATCGGGGGAAAATTATTTTTGATGGGCTTCAAAGGGACTCTCGAGTGTCCCTCGAGG
>JAPYZM010002105.1:0-28785 GCA_030522845.1 Psyttalia concolor
GAACTTTTCTGCCTCATATGATTACGGAACTCGCCTTCGGCTCGTCCTGTAACCTCATATTCGCCAGAAAAGTTCTTCACGGCCTAGTGTCAAAATGTAGTAGTGTGTAACACGTGAAAAAAGTGGTTTTTGACTTGTGGGATTATATCACTCGCCTTCGGCTCGTGATATAAACTCGTGATATAAACCTTCCACTCGCCAAAAACCATTTTTTTTTCACTTGTTACGAAATATACTAATTTCGTCTCAATTTCGGAAAATTTGTGTGTCATATTTCCGCTAGGTAATTCCATGAATAATTGTAATAGAGGGATTAAACTCTACCGATTTTATGCCTACGCAATGGACGAGAATTGCGATATAATTTCATCCTGATTATTAAAAAAAAACATTAAAAAATGATATAAAACGGATGAGGAGAATAAAACTGAGCTACGCGATAAATTACGGTATTAGCCGTTGAAGATTGCGAATCCCTCGGGTATGGCTGGAGGAGTTACACTGACCTACAGATGGAGTAATATCACTCATCTTCATTGACCTCAATTCTCTATCCAAGTACTGTCATTTATTATTCATCTTTCAATGGTTAACCGGGGCATCATTGTTATCAAAGGAGCAACTGCACTACCGTGGTGGGTATTTTTGGAGTAGAAACGGAACCAGTTTTATTCGGCCAACCCGACCGGACCTGTTTTGACGTCTGTCCTTGCAAGGTTTTGTCTCCGGATTGTAAAAAAAATATTGAGGGAAGATTTATTCACTTTTCCAAGAAGATGAATTCTTGAGGGATAATTTGCTGCTGAAAAAAGATTCTCTACAATCCAAATAACTCATTAAACCACTGGGACTTTGCTGCATTCTCATCGCCAAGGTAATTATTAAGATATTTAATTTGATAATTACTAAACTGATGGATAATTTTGTAAATCAGAGAGACATGGTATTCTATGACTTTTCTTAGAAAAACTTTTGTTTTCTCCCACTCCTAAATGTCTGTCCTGCAATTCTTGAGGAATTACTTTTACTTTATTATTTTTCCTTTATTTTTAAACGCAATAAAAGAAGAGTTGACGATTTTTTTTTACTTTCCAGTGGAAAGAAAGAATATTATTGCACCCTGAAAATCAAAAGTTAAAATTTAATAAAATTTGCTCGTTCTATAAAGATCCATTCGGAAGCTCGCGAATGAAGACTAATTACTCAGAAAATTACGGTCACACGGCTTCTGCCAGGAATGTTTGCAGCCCTTTTTGGTCTAATCCAAATGATTATTTTTTTTCAACTGAGTACTTGAAAACTTTTAACTTGACTAATTGACGAGGAAGCAAAAGTAGAGAGTCGATGATCGAAAATGAAATGTACAAGTAGTCCAATGATTTTTTGCCAGAGAAAAATCGCAATTGACTTGTGCTCTACTTCTTACAAGCACAAAATGAGGCATTACCGTAACAATAAACCGCAGCAATGAAGCGGAGAAGCATTAAAAATTCAGTTTAAAACCGAGACTCCCTTTCTACGGGCCTTCTGGGAGTCCACCGTGGCATGAGCCTTTCAACTGTGTAGGGATATTTGGAGCAGCTCCAGGCATGTCATAACAGCATCAGAATTATTCTTGCGAGAAATTCTATCGTCAAATGTAGAAGGCGAGACAGCTCCAAATGAATGCCGAAAATTATAAGACCTTTTTTGGTCAACAGTAACTACACGTCAAGTATATAATTTTTTAAACAAAAAATCTGTGCTCTAAACAATGTAGATTGTCTTTGTTAGAAGTTACTATTTTTATTAGACAACAGATTCGTTGAAATCATAGAATTATTTAATTTGTGGAATTCAAACAATTGCATTGAATTAAATGTGTAGATTGATTCATGTGCGATGAGAATCTTGTTGGAACGAATGAAAAAAATTAATTAGAGATTTATTCGATACGAGCGTATCATGTCTCTCAGTGTTATTCAGTCTCAATTTTTGGTTTCCAGTTGATGCGAGGTGAATGGATGGGCTTTGTTCATTTTCCTGAACCGATGAGAATGAAAGGACAAAAATGATTAATATTCATCGAATGTCATCACTATATCCGCTGCAATGAGCTTTTGTTCTGGAAGGCCGTTGACTGTCGACCAGGTGTCTCTCTCCACGAAAATTACGGTTGTAAGCTGCCACATGGGGAATAATAATCTGTGTGCACATGAACTGAGTACTTAAACTCAAAATTATTAACATTTCCAAATGTAGCATAATATTCCGTCCCATGAGGTCGCCTAGTTCACGAAGGAATTTCATTCGGAGATTACTTCTCTTTTCCATAGAAAAGAACCGAAATTAAGTGGGAAATTGCTCGGGCATTGGATATGGTATAGTTTTCTTTGCTAATAAATTAGCAATATGCTTCCGAATGGTGACTTCATATATTTTTTTTGTTTTATCGAATTCTATGATTTTTTTCTCAATTCATTGTGTTGATTCTTTTCTCCTATTTATTCAACTGATACGAAGTGGCAATAATTCTCATAATTCTCATAATAATAATTAAATGAAGTCGAATATTCCATGGCCATGTTTTTTTGCATACAAACTGAAATTTCAAGTGAATTTCATTAAAAATATTATATTTATCCATAACTAGACAGATTCAAATCATCACATTTGAAGAAGTCATCAAAAATGCAACTTTGAAAGAAAAATTGATGATAACTCCAAAATTTGTAAATATCATTATGAAAAAAATTAATGAATGCAGTTATCATTACCAACTTTCAACTTAAACGTGCTGGTATCGAGAGGAACATTTTAATCTACTATTGAATGCATTTGAAGCCTAATCTACGAAGACATCAATAAAATTGGGAGAAAAAGAAAAAAAAACGAATTTTCAAAAGATCGAAATAACAGTTACTACTATCATCTTCATGTTCGAGCTCGGTCAAGGGGACATAGGAGCAAATTTTTTCAGCCGTCATTTATTTCATTTCGAACGTTTTTTTTGCTATCGTGAAAAAAAATTTTTGAAAAAATTTAGAAATAATAAAAAATCAATCAATGAATTGAAATTTAATTAACGGTTATGGATAGGGCCCAATAATACCTACATTTGAAAAAAACATTCAATTCCATCGATTCATTGCCGAGCAATCCACGAAAATTGAAGAAAAGATTTCATTTTCGAACTCGTGGTAGTCGCTCGGAAGCAAAAAATGTGGATGAGGTATATATTCGAATGTGAGTTATTAATTCATAAAGAACAATACTAACGTGAACGAAAAAAAGTAAAACCAAATCAATTCTGTTGTTAATTGGAAAGTTAATTTGTCGTTTTGATGGTAATAGATGATAATTGACTATTTGAGTCACTCCCATTGTACTGGAGACAAACCCATGGGCTCCTGGAATGTAGCTTTCATAGACCGAGTGCAGAGCGCAGTGACGTTTACCTTACAGAACCCGGATGCAATTTTGAGAGCAGACGTGTGCGCATGACAATACCTCGGAAGTTGAGATAACAGAGAAATTTATTGCATTAAATTCACTGACGTAATCTATCCATAACAAAAATTAATTCCATTTCCCCTCATTTTTCATGAATAAAACAATTATATAAATCGAAAGAACAACAGAAAAATAATTCAAACTAAATACTGGTGGATTCATATGAATTGTTACATTAAATGTATTTTACCGTGGTTTAGAAAAATATGCTCAAACAATGGATAATGTTTTAAATGAGCCCTTTTATTTTCGAAAAGAACCAGAAAGATTGAAATATCTACTTATCGCTGCGTTTAAATAAGAACAATATGGGGCATTATTTGGACGAATAGTAACAACAAAATTAAAGGGAGAAATATATTTCCAAAATTGTCTAAAAATGATATTTTTATGAGAGTTACATTATTAATCTGAGAAATATTTGCAAGATTGAATTTTATTCCTCTGATCAGTGATACCACATTACCCACATTCTTTCAATTTTCCAATACAAACCGAATTAAAATACAATGTCTTAAATTATACATAAAATGTATATTAAAATTTTTTCATATGTTGACTGAGACCGAAGAGGTTGTTTAAAATATGTTACGATGGTAAAAATCCAAACTTCGGAAAATCTTTTCGATGTTCATAGATAAATGGCCTTGAATTGGTCATAAAAATAAAATTATAATAAAAATGTTAATTAATTTTTTAAAACGTCGGTAAATATTTTGTGTACATGGGTATTTAGCGTATTTTTAGCGTACAGCGAAGAAGGGAAGGGTTAATTTGAATGACGGCAAAGAAGGCATTTTCATACACACTAGCGCGTGTTAATGACAGCGATGAATTGCAATATCCACGTGCACTTCACTCCTGAATTACACTGGTCATTAGTAATCCTGGCATGTCCTCAGGCACATGTGTAGGCCAATCTTACATATCAGTATGAAATCATTTCGATCAATCTCCCGTTGTTTACGAAACTATTAGTATTCATTTTTTTATACATATCTCTGGGAAGATTGAGTACTTCATACTGAAGAAGAAAATTTAGATAAGAGTGTTCCACATTCTTATGATATCACATGATATTATTGGATGTGATACGTTAAAATTTGGTATCATTCTCAAGATAAAATTTTTAAGAAATTTTTACTGAAAAAATTGGATTCGCCAGTCCCAAAAAATAACTTATTTGACAAAAAATAACAATCTTGATTTGATTTGTTCTTCTCACTTCAAGAAATCAGTAGTTAAAAATAAATAAATTTATCGACTTGTTTTAAGAGGAAGAGCCCCATCACGTTAAATGAATGATTTACAATTGTCAGATAAAACTTTTATTAGATTGTAGAAAGCAATTTGTTTATTTCAAATTTTCTATTTATTTGAAGTAATTGAAAGATCTATTAATTGCAAAGGGTTTCAAGAAAGAAATCTTCCCGATGAATCAGATCGGTTTCGGAATTGCAATTGCAAATTTTTAATTTCATGTATATCTTTTAATTTAAATTCGCAATATCGAGAGAAACAAATTTTAACAATTAGACTATTGGAGGTTTTGCGGTCTATCCATCAGGTTAGTTTCTGTCATTGGCTGACTTGTAAATAATGCAAATTGCATTCAACATATCAACGATCTTTGATAAGAACAAAACTTCAAAAAAATTTTTTATCAAATTGAAAAACAATTTAGTTTGAATTATTTAAATCGATTTATTTATTTGATTGAAATGGTTTGTTTTTTGGGGTTTCGAGTAATTTACAAGTCTATAAATTACTGAAGAATATACTCAGGAATGTAGCATTCATTAATCTAACTGAAATTAATGTACATTAAAACACGTAAACAGATTGATTGTTTTTAAGTGAGAATCGTTGGTATTTACGAAAAAATTTAATTGTACATTTTAGCGAATTTTCTAGATATTTTTACTGAATTCCTGTTGAACTATTTGATGCGAATATATTCTAGAGAAAAAAAATCAATAGAATTATTTACTCTTTTACACCATTTTCTGTAAAACTTCCTTGGTTCCAATTTTCAAGGTTTTTTGTTTAATTTTTTATGGCAAGTTTTAAAATATCTCCTGAAATGAATTCTCTATAGAATTGTCAAGAAATAATTCCCCGGCGATTTGCCTAATGGCGGTAATTGTATGTTTTAAGTATGAGTTTAGCACGCGGTTGCCGTAAGTTTGATTCCACTAGTCAGCACAAAAAGTTGTAATGCTCTAATTCTTATAGTTCCATTCTCAAATGGCAATGCCCCAAGAGAAGACTGTTCCTGGTCGGGTTTTTTCCTCATTGGCGCTTTCCTCATTTTCCGCGTTTGAGGTCGGACAAGATCAAAGGTGATAAAAGTTGGGACTGAAATTTTCAAGTAAAAAAACATTTCTCATTAAATTGTGAATTCTCATTGTGGATATACCTAACAAATCAAAAGTCTATAATAATTAAAAAATTGCGTAGGAGTGTATGTAAAAATGGTGATCATTTGCCCGAAAATTACACTAAAATTTGCTTTTGATGCGAAGTCTGTCTTAAATTTCACGAAATGTTTATCCTTTTCGCCTGTAATTAGAATGCAGTATTGAAATTTGTCATCAAAATTTTTCCATTGAATTAGTAATGATGAAATTCATTGAAATTCCATATGAACTTTAGGTTGAGCAAAAATTTTAAAAAATATATTTTCAACAGTTTGAGAATTGGAAAT
Source organism: Psyttalia concolor (assembly GCA_030522845.1). Classification (NCBI taxonomy): domain Eukaryota; kingdom Metazoa; phylum Arthropoda; class Insecta; order Hymenoptera; family Braconidae; genus Psyttalia; species Psyttalia concolor. The sequence continues at coordinate 6,200 of JAPYZM010002105.1, forward strand.
TATTTCTTGGACAATGGATATATTTTGGATAGTTGCCAATACTACTAAACTGTGAGACCTTGGCTGCACTTTCGAAGAGGACAAGAATTCGTGATGTGAATTTAAATATGAGAGTTAAATTTCTGGACTTTCAAGAGACCAAGTGAGCAGACCCGCAAGAAAGAAAATTTCATTCAAAAAATATAGATGAGACAGGGCCTTTTTTGTTGAAATCACATCCTATATATCATGACGTCTATTCTGAATATATCTTACGCGTGATCTATGAGCTATATCTGAATACATATATCCAAAATATATATAGCATTTTTCCATGTGAGGTTGTTTTTGGTTTCATTTCAATGATTTGTGGTTATTTTTGCTAATCAATTAGCAATTTCCACTACCATGTAACCCAGTTTCTTGGACAGCTGGGAATCGTCAGCTCTCAAGAATGTGCGTGTGGTACTTCTGCTGTAGATTCGAATAACGCCCTATAGCAGTGTTCGCTATATATCTCAGCCCGGAAATTATGACGAAAAAACTGAGAGATGGTGGTTTTTACCTCCCGTAATGTCGATTAGTGTCATACACGACTCACTTAAGCCACTCAAAAAATTACACAAATTATAAAAATCCTTTTTATGAAGAAATCACTCTCCATGTGTAGGTAAAACTACGTTTGTACGTTAACTTTAAGCGTACAAAAATTAGAATTTAATCTTGATCCCTGCAATTTCGATTTCTATCGAGACTCACACTAAAATTATCAGATTTGTACATATAATAATTGTAATTAGCATTTTCTATCTTTTTTGTTGTTATTATGTTCATTTTTTTCTCCTATCCATTTATTCTTTATTCTCCTTTCATTTTATTATTTTCTATATATTTGAAAATTGATGTTTAATTAGAGGGACTATTCACAGGTGAAATCACTGTGTCACTTCCGACTGAAATCAATTTTGAAATCATATGAAATCAGTGAAGTCACTTGAAATCATTTGAAATCAAAAATGAAAATAAAAAAGTTTTCAACATTCAACCGATGGGTCATCATCGATACATCGCAATAAATCAATACCATAAGACTCTTTCTCGGCCAGTTATGTCTCATAATGGCCTTCAACTTGACCAAAGTATTTACAAAGAAATTTGAAATTCGTTTCTGAGTATCATTCCACATAATACAATTAGGTTATTATTTCCTGACTTCCCCTGAACATTTGTATATTGCAATTTATTTGAAATTATTGGATATAATTTAGAATAAATCATCTCAAAAATGTGCAATGTTGTCTGATTATTATTTTTCAAATTAAGGAAGTCAAATTTATTTATTATCAATTTTATAATATTTAATTCTACCAATGATATCAGTAAAATCCTTCGGAACTATAATTTTTTCTTATTTTTTCTATCATTTTTTTCTATTAATATTAATTTTAATTTGATGATCTGTAAGCGTATTTCTCTCATTATATTCGTAATTGAAATTATCTGCAATCACATTAAATCATTGAACTCACTGAGAAATCAGTGGAAATCACATTGAAATCGATTTTAATCTGAAATCACTGTGTCACTAGTTTTGGAAGTGAATAGCCCCTCGGTTTAATTTCCTAGAATGAACTTTACAGTACATACTAATACTAATAAAAAACTAGCAATATACTTTCAAATGGATATTTTTGCACTGTTTTCCCGAGTAGTTCACTTTTCAGGACGATTTAACAGAGTTGATGTTCACAAATCGTACATAATATAAGTTTCTTTACAAGGTTCGCAAAGTATTTTCGTTTGCAATTCGTACTATCAAGCCACGAGTATCTAAATTGTATATTTCGATACGATTGCGGGAGGGGCCGTACTGCTCTTCAATTTTTCTATGTCGGAAAAGTAAAATTTCAGTCACTCTCCGCTTCGCGTCGAGAGACTGAGAAGTATCCCTCGCCTTCGGCTCGTGATATAAACCTCCCACTCGCCAAAAACCATTTTTTTTCACTTGTTACGAAATATACTATTTTGTCACTGCAGTGGCGAAACAGTGCCGTACTTTTATACGGGACAAGTCCAGAAAAAAGTACGAAAACTTTTATAAAAAAGTACGTCACGGTTCCGTAATTTTCACGGAATATTGTTTTTACTGGCGGAGATAACGAAACTGACACGTAATTTTTATTGAATTTTTTTCTCCGTCTGCTGCTGCGTTCACCCGCTGTCGAAAAGTGCCTTTTCGTTTACTAGTAAACGAAAAATAGCACAGTTCGCCACTCGCTGAACGTAACATCACTAACATAAAATATAGTTCGGATACACGTGTGACAGGGCGTTTCAACTGGTGTGGTTGGCAGCCCTCAACTTCACCTCGAGCCGCAAACTGCACACTCGTTACCACCCCGTCGCACTTGTATCAAAATATACTATTTCAGTCACTCTCCGCTTTGCGTCGAGTGACTAAAAAGTGCTTTTGCGACACATTGAGATGAAAAATATTGTTCGTAACACGTGAAAAAAGTGGTTTTACTCGTGGGATTATATCACTCGCCTTCGGCTCGTGCTATAAACTTCCCACTCGCCAAAAACCATTTTTTTTCACTTGTTACGAAATATACTATTTCGATAGATTTCTCAGATAAACTAATATGGGTTGATAACACAAACTGGTCTGATTTAAGTGTAAATTATTGCAAATTTTTCATTCATTTCAAATGTCTAGTTACAGATCATACAATTTAAGCTAAAAATTCAATTCTTTTACTAAAAAAAATGCAAAATGTGAAGGACATTTACTTTTTCACCATTACAATTTCACAAAATAAAATAAATTTTTTAATCATTACGAACCAAAAGTATTTTGACATAACAGATAGTACTTGAGTAACAGTGAAAAGCAGATGTTTGTGCATTTCTTAAATGTGTGGTGCATTATGAACAATAATGTGGATTCCAATCATCCCACGCGAGCGTAATTTGCAGCGATGCCTGACGGGCCTGAGCTGCCCCCCCCCCTCCCCCAGAGAAACGTGATGTGTGAATAACGAATTAAAATTTAAACTTTCTCCGGTTTCCTCCTTCTTTTCTGCGCATACTTCTGCGTTATATAGTCATTCCAAATGGAGAATAATTTTTGCATTGCTAAAAATAGTCTTCAATTTTACGCTTCATTTTTCAGATAATTTTGTTAAATTGTCAAAAAAAAAAAAAGAAAATTTTGAATCCAACACTCAAAATTTGTCCACTCGAGCGCAAAATAACATAATATTAGATCGTGACGTAGTTACTTCTCTACACAATATATTATATAGGTACGGAGAACAAAATTATTCCACTCAACCGCAGATAATAACAAGTTTGTAATTGCTTTTGTCTTTATTGTAGTATAACTACTTTCCTCACAAATTAGTCATGTGCTTCCAATTGGACTCCTGCAAATTCGTTTTCAACCTCTGTCGTTTTATATTATTATAAATATATAAACATATCTACATATAATACATAAAAATATCGCATATGTTGCTAACAATTACTAAGACAGACTATACAAAATATTAATTAGAAAAACACGTAAATAAAAAAAATCATAATTTTTTCCATTTTCAATATTTTTTAATAATTTTTTTCCGGATTTTCTTAAAAATTTATTCTTTACTTTTAGCTCTCAAGGTTTTAATGCCCCCCACAATATTGGACAAACCTCCACTTCTTAATTTCCTAAAAATTCTAATTCTAAAAAATTTACTAACGTGTTATCCTAGGCAGAAAAACTCTGATTGCCGAGTACAACATTTCATCGTTCATTCATCAACGCCTTCGGGGAGTACATCTGAAAGACTCTAAAAAAAATTCTATTTTTTTCAACTTATTCCCGATATGAAGTTATTTGATGTAGTTTTTATTTGGAATCTCACTTCCGAATTTAGGAGTCTCAACTAATAATAAACGAAAATTCGGAAAGTATTTCGCTTCTCTCGTTTTTTTTTCAGCTAAAAAAATCATGTCATTGAATGGCAATTGAAACGAAAGTAACAATGTGAATATGATAAAATTATACAAATAAAACCCAAGTGCCATCTCCTCTCAACAGTTCGCTTTCTCCCATGACACTGTTGCCCTCATGCAGCCGACAATGTGGCAGCAAAAGAATTCACGGTAAACAGAAATGCCTCCAAGAATAGTAATAACATGAATGCAAGGAGAAACACGCAGACTTGTGGAAATTGTTCGACCTTGACATTTAACCAAGTTGACCGTACGCTGCAATTTCCCATACACCCAAGGGGTACACTTATTCTGGGAGTGTAGATGCAATTCGAAGCGTTGAGACTTCAACAAAATAATTGCTGTATCAGGAAAAGTGAAAGGATGACTCTCAGTGTGGAATAACTGTACTAAATATGTCACTTTCTGGGATAAAACCTTGCCTCATCCTCTCGTATCGTACTTTCGTATTAAATTGAAATCTCGGTGGCGTTGAGATCGAAACCGTTAGTTTTTCTCTCGATTTGGCTTACCATTCTCTCGGTAGATGAATTGTGACTCGCAATCTCAGGAGTTATTGTGAATGGTGAATAATAATTTTTAGTTGTGAATGGTTAGTTAAAACTTTGGATATGAGACGAAGAAAATTTATGGTTAAATCGTAATTCACGGATTTAACAAGTTAAACTTATTTGACGAGATTTTTTTATGAGTGAGTGATAAAGTTCAGATTACCAAACGGAACGGTAACTTTTACTAAAAAAAATCTCTTTGTGTAGTTTGGAACAGAAATAGTTAAGCTTCGAAAGTCTTGTATATCGAAATCTATCGAGAAAAAAAATCGTGAAATAAACTTGATTTTTAATTCATCTTCGGAAGAGTTTCTGCCGATGAAAAAGTTGTATATTTTAGTAACTTTTGGGTACATCTTGAAATTCCCCTTGAATTTAAACATACTTCACCTTCTTTCAGATTTCTTCGTTGATACATAGTGATATCCAGTTCAGATTCTACGAAGAATTAAGGAATCGCCGTAACGATAATCCAGAATCCAGTCAATTCACAATGACGATATAGACCAGTGGTAATATGCACAGAACTTATGAAAGCCCATTTAAACCAGAAATTATTCAAACTGACATGTTATTTAATTCTTCGACAATTCTTTGTGCTAATGATTGAAAAATCGATGAAGTGAATCGTGTCCGGCATCGTTCCGAACCCGGACATCAACTTGACCCACTTGCGGAGATAGTAACCTTAACATTGAACGATGTTCTCGATTTCAACCGTCTCCCAAATTAAAATGAGAGACAGAGTAATTATGTTACTCCATTCCTCATAAGATCCTAGAGAAAAAAACGAATGGGATGTTTTCGGGAGAAAAAATTCTGGTCTTTGTAATTAAATTCTGGTTTAATAGAGGCATCCGTGATAAAACGAACTGAACATAAAATCGCACACATCGCATATATTTTGAACGAATAGAGAAAGTATGGCTTACATGAGTACAATCGTGTCGTATCGAATTTTCATGAAGTTTGCCTAAAACACGAACGAGAACTGAATACCATTCTGCGGAAGATATAAGAGTAGGAGGATTCTAGTAAATGAGGGTTAATTAAAATGAAAGAAGCGAAGGGAAATGGGAAATGGTTTCAGGCAGAAGTGTTCGAGCGAGGACCAGTCACAAGGTTCTTGTTACAATGGGCATTGGAAAATGAATAACAAAAAAGTAGCACAAACTTCAGAGAAAAAAATTTGGAGAAACATAAGAATGGAATAAGAATAGAATTTAAAGTCAATTCTTCCAAATAACATGTGGTTTTTGGAGTTGAATTTTAGGCAATTAGGCACCCAGTTGTGTAGTTTATGGTAAAACCATTTGTCCAATGATTTTTCATCGAAAATTATTTCGTTCGATAACGTTTGTCAGCGAAAAATCACTTGGTCTGAAAAACATTTCATTCACTGTATCATATTCGACCTACATCAAAGCTTGAAGCAACGGTCCGAAAACGGCATCTTCAAAAGAAAATTTTTATGGGTGGATAAGACGCGATGGGTTATGGTTGTAAATCGTAATCTCCTTTAAAGGCTGAGGAACAAAACTAGAAATCAGGTAAAATCTTTTAAGAAATGAGACTTTTGAGAAATATATATGTAGGGAAAATCACGATAATTTTTATTTATAATCGCATTCATAAATAAAATTCGATCATTTCATTTACAAGTATTTCAAATGTCGATTCATGAGCGTATTTTCTCCAAAAATCAATTGCAAAAAAAGAGTGACAAAAAAGAGCGGATTGAGAAAAATTTTTCGACAAAACGATTAATATAAATCACAATATTAAGTGTTTGCTGTTGTAATTAAATTAAAATCAATTTTTTATATTAAAATGAAAATAAATTTATAATTAAAAAAAAAATCCACAGTGTGTGCAAACTGACATTTTACGTACGCTTCGTGTGCGCAAATTCCCATTCCGCACACATTGCATCGAAATAGAGTCTACTATATAACCAGTTTAAGGAAGCGGTTGTTGACGAGTGGGAGAGTTATATCAGGAGCCTAAGGTAAGTGATATAATCCCACTAGCTAAATACGTTTCTACACGTATTAAGAATAAAATGTATCACGACGTACCGGAAAGAGGATTTTGAGATACTCGGAGTGCGCTAACAAGTTCCCTTTTTGTCACAGCGTGATGGAAAATAGGGTTCGATCTTCGCAGAAAAAGTGTTTATAGACTCGTGAGATTATAGGACGAGTTGAAGGTGAGCTTCCTGCAAGCTCGCTACATTTTCCCGCAATCGTATCGAAATGTACTGTTTTTCTGTCTTTATTCAAAATTTAAAACTGCAATTTTCGACACCAAGTGTGTAAAGTGATATTTCACCTACGCTCCATGTGCCTAAATTTCCACGCCCCACACATTTTGAAGAAAAGGCTTGTTCAATTATGTTACTCGCCTTCGACTCGAACTATAAATATCCCATGAGCCCCAAAATACTTTGCTGCAATTATATCGAAATCTACTAGTTCGTAATACGTGCAATAGTATATTGTGCAACTAGTGCGTAAAGTTGCAGTTTTTTGCACGAGTGCTAGGCGATCACACGAGGCTAAAAAGGGGATACGCACGTGGTGCACACCTAATTTTTTGCAATACCAGCCACAGTTCGCTTCGAGGGGAGGTTTGGAGGCTAGAGTGTTTTTTTTTGTGTACGGAGTGCGGAAAAGTCAAGGTCATGTGTAAAGTGAAATCCGAGTGCGTAAAGCGAGACTTTATGCACGAGTTTCACTTTACGCACGACCTCTAACTTTTATGCACACTGTGCGGAAAAGTACCAGTTTACGCACGGAAAACCGTACCGAAAAGTGAAGTTTTTCGGCAGGTATTGTGTTTAAAAAATGTTCACTCCGCTCAAGTTTGTGATATAAGCCGCCCCCTCGTCAAAAATCACTTTTTTGCCATAACTTCCCAAAAAGTTCACTTTTCGGTACCGGTTTTCGTGCGTAAAGTGGTACTTTTCCGCACTCCGCACACAAAAAAACCACTTTGCTCTCAAACCTCCCCTCGTGTGATCGCCTAGCACTCGTGCGAAAAAGTGCTACTTTACGCACTAGTTGCCCAATATACTATTTTGCACTTGTTATGAAATATATTATTTTGACACAATGTGTGCGGAGTGAGATTTTGCATGCCCGAAGGCTGGGTAAAATGTTACTTTACATACAGTGCGTCGAAAATATTAATACATAATAAATTCACTGCAATTTCGTTAGGAAATTTATAAAATAAATAATTTATTCTATGTATAACCGGAATGAAAGGTCTTATGCCGAGGAAAAAAAAACTGATTGAATGAATGACTGAATCGTCAAGTTAATGTCTCCCTTCATGGTCGTACTTTTCGAATATCGATAAGTAAAAGCGTTTAGTCAACTTTTCTATCAAATCAATGAAAATGCATTATGTAGGAGTTTTCACGCGATCGTTATTTCTCATCGCGTCGTATCGAGAGTCTCCAAGAGACGGGAGAGTCATCGATTCGGTGACTTGCTTGAAGTCCCCCCTGAGTGCGTACTGAGTACAACCACATTGAACACGCATATCAGGGAAAGCGAAAATAAGGATCTCCGCCCTGGGAGAAAGTCCTGGGCACCATCCCACAAAACGTGATATACATTTTACTTATTTCAACGCCCACCTGTAGCTATCACTATTAACAGATAAGTGATAACGTCATTACGATTTTTACGTTTCATCGGCAACTACATTTCCGTACTTATATAATTATAGGTACACGGAGAGGATTTTTTTTAGTAAAAATTACCGTCTCGTTTGGTAATTTCGTTGCGTTCTAACCGTTTGGGAGAAAATTACCTAATCCTATAGAAAAATTTCATGTCGTCATGAAATTTTACTAAATAGGTAGGTAATTTTTTTTTGAAAACTTGATAATTTTCATAAAACAATCAACAGAAAATTATGCCCACCTCCAGAGAATTTTTCCTAGACAGTCAACAGATTTTACTGAGCGATATGTTCATTTCTGTCAACTTTTTTTATCTGTGTAAGTTAATCATATTTTTCACGAGTCTATTGTGGATCGTGACGATTTTTCATAAAATAATTTCACATGTTAGATACCATCATTAAAATATTTTCTTTTATGTTTTCCATTATTTTAATCATCAATTGTTGGATGAATTCAATGGTTGCCTAACAATTAGAACCCAAGTTCGGATCGGACTCGTTTTCAGGCTGCGTCAAGGTTGACCCAAATTTCGCCCAAGCTTGGATTCCAAGAGTAAGACAAGTCAGGTTAGTCTTGGTCCTGGTGAATTCCCACCTGGGTAATTCTTTACTTCCATCTTTTTATAATGAAATATATGAAATAAATCATTGAAATTACGGTAAAAATTAGGAAACACATTGCGCTATAATCGGATAACATTTTTTACCTGAGATTTTTATCAGAAGAATATTTGAGTTCTCAAACAATTATGCAAAATAAAAATATGCCCAATATTTTTGTAAATAGAGAGCAAAAAACGGAACCGAAGGCCAGTAAAGATAATAAATAAATATCGTAGAATTATTTACCATGAGCCCACTTTGAAATGTATCCGATTAAATTTGTCTAATTATAGTCATTTTTGGGACTAATTGAAAATTTCAAGCGATTCTCACTGGATCGAAGAATATCGTCATTTATAAATTTAACTTACTCTGTTCGTCACAGGAAATGAGCGAGTGGATTGAGCGATCCATGATTTTTCATGAATATTGTTCGGTAATTCATTATGAAATGATTACGATGGAAATCAACTGTAGTGTCCCGCGATATTACCTGAAATAATAGGATGCATTGGGATTCAGACCGTGCAGTCTACATTTTCATAATTATTTCCGTCTTTCGTAAGTGAATGGATAATCTCAAAATGGAATGTCAATATTTCTGCACTAATCCATCCTTTTCCATGGCGTTCAGAGAGAGGAATTGCTGTCTTAAAAAAACCACTGTTTACTTATTCAAGTCCATTAAGCAATTTCCTTTCTTGTACAAATCGTTAGTTCATTGATAATTGCATTCAATGAGGGATTGAAATTATTTATAATGGTTGGATAAGTTATTCTACGAAATAAAAAGAACCATTAAATGTTTTCATTGTTGGTGAAAAATATTTAGGGAAAGTTTACATTTCATTCGATTAATTCAGATATTTAGATACTTTCGTTTGCTTAGAAATTGTAGAGAATTGACAAATTTGACTCTCTACGAAACCAAAAAGAAAGTGCACACAGAGGGAAAACTAGCAAGCGGGCAGGGAGCATATGTCAGCCAGTATGTAACGGTAAGAGTGTTATTGAGTGATATTAAAAAAAAAATGCGCTCGCTTTCGAAAATTAGAGTGCGTAAGGACAAGAATTTTTAATGTAGCACCGAAAAAACTGAAATACGTCGAAAATTCTATTCTACATATCTTCATTCGTTCAGTACAATGAAATCGAGCAGAATATTTTGAAAAAAAATGGAGATTAATGTGTCTAATATTGCAAAAAATCAAATAAAAATTAAACTAAATACAATTGGACATATTTAATAAATGACATAGTGTATATAGTTTATACATGATATTTGGGGTTGAGAATAATAAGAATAATAAGTTGGAAATTTTGTTCGAATGGTATTTTGATTAAAAAATTGATTTCTCTGAAAAAATCACAGGTGAACGGGTTTTCAAAACTTATTTTCAAAGAAAAAGTTTTTTTTCTTGAGGTGAACCTCCCCAGTAATTCTATATTTGAATTGATTCATTACGTAATTATATGAGCAATGGGCGACTTCAGGACATGTCAAAGAGACCTTGTTGGTAGCTGCGGAAATTGCCCATCAGTGGTTTTATAGCAGTGCGTCTCGAGACTCGTTACTCTCCACATTATTTCGTAATCGATAGAATGCCATAATTCAATTCATGATATTCTATCGCTTCATTATGATTTTTATACCAAAGACATTGAGAAGGAAAAGTATTTTTTTTTTCATTCTGAGCGAACGAAGAAATTCCTTCCACTTCATGGAATAATAATAAACTGGATTTGATGAATTTTCAAACTAAAGTTAAATGTTATCCTTGATTTTCGGTAAATGTGCAGTTGATCTGATTCCTGACATTTTCCTTGGATTTGAATTTTTTTATTACTTCAGAAAATAAATAAAACGTGTATAGAACGCTTGACATTAGGAAAAGGTCAGAGAAACGTCGCAGCACTTCTCCATTCAAATATGGCAACGAATACATCTGCGGCGAATTGATTACGTAATTCACAAAGATGCAATTTAAATCTTTCCTATATATAATGAAATTGAGACGACCTTAACTACTGGCATTTAACACCAACTGCTGTTATGTGGTACGTTTGCATTAAGTAGTTTGGCCCCGCGTGTTATCGGACGTTACACGGCGAATACCGTTACGTCTGACGGAATGTTGTCAAGGAGGACTGCATCTCCTAATAAATAAACTGACAAAAGATACAATCGCGAAAGCTGCTTGGTAAAAATACTGGAATGATACACAGAGAGAGAAGTTCGGTAAAAATTACTGTTCCCTGGAGTAATTCTGTCTTTTGACCGTTTAGAAAAATTACCCCAGCACTCAATGAAATTTGCCGACTACTTAATCAAAGTTATCCAAATGCGTGTAAAATATTTTGTAGGCTGCTCAATTATAGACGAATGACAAATTTTGACGTGAATGAATATAAAGATATTTCTTTTCAAATTTCCAAATAAAGATATTTCTGTACTTCATTGAGAATCTCTTGGAATTTGCAATTCTCTCAATAATTACTATAATTAGAATTAATATTATTATTTTTATTATTATTTCTTAGTGAGTGCATATTAATAATACTATTCTATTTATTTATTCACTGCTCAGTAGACTGTGTTGACTGCACGGAGAGGATTGATTTTTGGAAAAATTATCGTTCAGTCTCGTAATCGTGTAGCATTTTCAATGTTCAGGAAAAAAATACCCAAGCGCATAATAAAATTCACTATCTGTAACAAAAATTGTGCACACGTCTGGAAAATTTGAGTGAACTGTTATACGGTAATTTCTACTGGAAAAATTGCTCTCCCTATATATATGGAGTTTCCAATTGCCATGCGTATCGAAGAAGGGAATTTATATAGCGTGCCCTGTGCGTCTTGTGACGTCTGGGATTGTTTACTTTTTACATAAAATTTACAAGGAATTTTCACTGAAAAAATGGATAGCCCAGACCGGGATTCCAACCTGGCATCTGCGAAACATGCATCGGGTTCTCTTTCCAGTCAAGTTATATCAGGAATATCTCAGTTATATATCAGGAATTCAAAATTACACTTCTTGATAAAATCCGTTCGGTCCAAATAAGATTATACCCCTAGATCTTGTTAATTTTTATTTTGTCGATTGGCAATTGCAATTGTTTCATTTAGAATTGGATATATAAATCGTATTTTTTTGAGCCATCTGACAATTGAAAATTACAGAATATTTTCAAAATTTACGAAATGAATCTGTGTAATGTTTCATTCCTTAAAAATTCAGTTGGAGGCGGTATTGGATTTTGACAATCAGCTTGAAACATCTGACTGTCATTGAATTTTCATCGATGACCTAATATTACACATCTAATTATTTGGAATTTCTACATTGAATACGAAATTTCATGAATTATTTGACGCGATAATTCAATTTAGATTAATCACGTAGGAAATTCAAATGAAAGTATTGCTTCATTTGTCACTTGTCATGTTCTCGTCTACCTAATAACGATCACTGACGAGCTGTATGCCGAGTCAGTGACAAATTTCATTTTCTTCTATTCCTGTCACCCTCTCTACATCACTCCAATACAGCCTACATTACATAGAAAGATCAGAATTAGATGCATACACCTATCAATTCTACCAATGTCTGCATTCTTCTTTTTTGGAATTATACTGTATTATAAATGTTTTTTCAGATTAGATCAAATATTAAGATATTTGTAAAATGTTGTATGCGATGACGCGACAATTCATATCGAACAAAATTCCTTTGTAGTCTCATCTTTGACAAGATATGTGAATATGCATTTTTTTTTCATTTTTTTAATAATTAATTTTATATAAATCCTGAGGATGTGGAATGCTTAATTTTCTCATCACATGTGCAAATGCACTGATGGTTGCTGATCAAATCTATTAATTTCTCCGAAATCTTCTCCTCTGAGCCATATTTGATCAAAACGTTTCAAGCCATTGAGGATGTAACATCTGTTAGACATTCAATCAATAAATTGCCCACAAATATTTTTTTACATATAAGTACTACAAAAAAATGACAAATCAATTTAAAAATTTGTTGGAATAATTTTATTTTTACACATAAGTTCTTGGAAAAATAAAAAAACGATTAGAAAATTTTAAGTCTGCATTTTCTTTGATATTTGGTGCAATGACCCACATATATGAGCGCCTTATTTTTCATATGTAATTAACTGACACGTATAGAATATACAATTCTTAAATATATGAAGTAAAGAATATATAAGCATGCACAATAGGAGAGGATTTAAAATAAAAATGCAAATCAATTTTCACGTTTTTCCGGTGTAGACAACATTTATTTTAGCGTTGTCCAGTTGAACTTGAGTCGAAGAATGGGAACAGTTCTGAAACGAAAGTCCGTGGAATGCTCATGTCTCTTATTTTCTTGTTTCCTTTTCTCTTATTTTTTTTATGTATGGCCATGGCAGCCTCGGGTTATTCGAGACCCAAGACGACTCGTAAGTGAAATGTTCGGACGTATTTGCCCTCAAGGCCGTCGGGGTCCCCTCTCACTTTCAGGGAAGAAATCTAAAAATTCTTCCTTATATTGTTTATCGAGAAATTATGGGAATTTTGTTTCGATAAGAAATCTCAATCTTCGAAAAACTTTTGAAAACATTTGGAAAAAAAAAGGGCAAATGTTATGAAAATTCGAAGTAAACGATTGTAAAAAAAAAAATTTCACTCTTTCAAAACAGTAAGTAAACCTAAAATTTATTGTATATTTGAATTTACCCGTAATCTGAATTTACCCGTAAATAATTGTTTGGAGAAAATTTCAATTCAACTCGGTTCCTAGAAAAGTTGCTGATATCAATTTCATACGAAATATGCTGATATTCATCTAAAATCACTAGTTTCCGAGATATTTTATTGACTGACAAAATAATATTCCCAATTCCATATAAAAAATTTAAATTGTTTTCTCATATTGACATTTCAGTTGATTGCGGAGGAGTCTGCCCACGTTCCTCATTTCATCACCTGACTATTCCTCCATTGTCTCCACCAATATCAAAGGTGATTCCAACACTAGTGGAACTCACAATTTCTTCCAGTGATGAGAATGCACTTTTCACAAATTCTTGTTGTGTCATGAAGAAAAATATCCATAAAAGGTCACCCTCGATATAAATTAAATCACATTTTTCGGGATGCAAACTCTTTACAAAGAGCAACTAGGACTCGACTAATTCATTTTCTTACCGAGTGCATCTGCAGGTGTTCCGACCATTGAATAGGTCGAATCGTGTATGGACGAGTTACGAAATTGTGAAACCATTTGTAGGCCTGAAATCAGCTTATTAAAGCTTTCGTCATTTCGATTTTTTTGTATCTGAGAGTTACGATGACGTCGAAGAATGGGAGATGAATTCTTATGTCTGTATGTCTGAATGAGTGGGTCATGACCAAATCAGGATTTTTTTTACAAATTATCAATTTGTGGGTTATAATATTGAGTTTTAATTTTGGAGAATTATGGTCAAAAAATATTTGTAAGATTATCTACTGAATTTAGATTTTCCAATATCTGACATCAACGATGAAATAATTAAATACAATTGTGGAATTGTAAAATTGTAATCCAAGATTTCCCCATAATTCTCAATATTGTTGTAACAATTGAAAAAAATGATCACTTCCATTAAATTCCAAGACATTTTCATTTATTTATTTTTTTTGTGGAAATTAATTTGTTTTTTTTTTACTATCACTAATTTACATTTATACACAAATTTATCATTAATATTAAAAAATGAATGGACGGTAATTTAATCATTTTATGTACATGATAACGTCCTCTATTTAAAGAACAAGAGAATCTGGTGCTGGGGAGTCAGAATTGCATCGTACGACATCGAAAATACTAGAAACTTTTATCACATGATATCAGTGAGAGGACAGAAAATTCAAAGAAAACGATACACAAAAATAATAATTCAACTGCCGAAGAAGTCACAATCAAGTAATGACGAAGTACACGACCCAATGAGATAGATTGAGTTGATTTCAGAGGTTTCGAATTCAATTGAATTATTTGGGAGAAGCAATTGAAAGTTGTTGGAAATTAATTGTAATTTTTTCAACCTCTGCGATACGGCTTGGGCTTCACTTGGACTTCTTCGTGTTGAGTTTCTTGGACTTCTTCATTCTTTCCTCTTGTATTACCACCAAATCTACCTCGAACTGGTGCTCTCGTCGTTGATTCGTTATTTTTACGTCCTGAGGCTCTGAAAGGGACAATGTTGAATAAATAAAATTTTATAATTTCGCTAAATATTGGGCAGAGATTTGAATTAAATTACTTCTTAAACGATTCGTAATTTCCGGAAGACAAATTTTTATAGAAGCGAAATTACGGAAAATATTACGGCAACATTACTCATAAATATTAAGAATGGACTATGCAATTCTGTATAGAGAATTGATGTCCAAAAATAATTGATCTTACCGAAATCATAAAGATCTTGATTGACAAGAATTTCAGAGATCTCAAAGATTTTGAGAGATCTAGCAAAGGTAAAATTGTTGGCCTATTCACTCAATTTCATTCGTAATGGCTCAAGTACTCTCAATCTTTCTAATATTTCTGATCTGATTCTTTCATGCGGATGAATTGCCCAACGATAGAAGTGTAGCAGTTAAGGTTCTCACGTAAAATTTCTTCGAATAATTATGAATATAATTCCCCACTTCTATCCCATCCCAAAGAGTTAAATTCTGCGTTTCTATTGGTTGGCTATTCGACTGGAGGAAATTGTTATTACACTTTTCGATAGATTACTGGAAACCCTTGACAAGTTCGCCATTATGGGCATTCCCAATTCAATGAAAGAATGGAAAGTGTAATAATTGGTTCAATCATCTATCTATGGCGAAATAAAAAAATTGAAGTAATTGGAAAATTCTTATTCTCCGAAGATAAAACAATTTAATAACAAAAACCTTGCGACTTTCCTAAGAGCTTGTATTGAATTCCCATTGAAAGTCTGTGAGAACATTTTTGCGGTTTTATGAAAATCCGATTAAAAAATTTAATTAGTTTTTTCCCTGTTTCTATAAAATTATGGAAGTTTAGTGTATAATTCTATTAAGAGATTCAACAGAAAAAACTTCATGTATGTTTATGTTTATATATTTCTATCGAATTTTTTGAGCTTCAATTTTCTAACCTTGTCCACTCTATTTTTTCTAGAATTCTTATTTTATGGTGAAAATCCCGGTGGAATAACTTATAGTAAAATCAATATTTATTTCAAATGTGTATTTATAAATGCAAGGGAAGTTTCGGTATATTTTATAGATTTGGTCCAAAGAACAAATAGAGTTTGTCAGTAGGAATAATTTTTCTGTTATTTTTTTCATGACTAACAATGATTCTCATCTGAAATTAACTTTATTTCATGAAAAAATACATAATACTTACTTTGATTTGGATGTGGTAAAATCTGCAGATGCCTGCGTGGTTGGGTGTTCTTTCTTATGCGTTCCTACTTCAGCCCTTCGTCGCTTGAGAGCAGCTAAAAGATCTTCATTGGATCTGAAAAGGAACAAATTAAAATGATGAATTGATCATCTCCATATGGAGATCACAACGACTGACAACTAAAGCAAAAGAAGATACGAGACATTTTACGGCTGGGAAAGTATTCAATAGGAAATGTGTTCGGAAATTTGCATTGCTTTTGTTGACATTGGAATAGATGTTATATTTTTCTAACTTTCCTTAATTTATTTCAGGTATCTTTTTACCTGAATGGCCTAACTCCTCCGGCACGAAGTTTTTTCGTAGCTTCAGTAGTTGTTGTTGAAGTGTCTTCTGGCTCTTGATTTTCATCGACGACTTCTTCACCCTCCTCAAATTCTTCTTCGACCGGTTCCTCAACTGGCTTTGGTGAGGTTGATGCAGGCTGTAAATAAAATTCCATGATTTAGTCGTTTGAGTTATATGAATCGAAGTAATCAATGCAAATGATTTTTCTACTTTTATGAGGATTTTATGATAATTCCGAAGTATAAATATGAAACGGTTGTTGATCAGAAGATTATTTCAGAATTACGAATATTCGTGCCAAATGTCACGATCTCTTTTTTGGTACTAATACCAAAAAAGAGCTCTGAGAGGAAAGGGATCAGTTTCCAGAAAGTATCTCAAAATTTGAGAACTTGTGATTACAAATAAGGCTTCATTAAAAAACTTTTGCCGCGAACATCAAATGAAACCGTTGTCATTTTCCACCATTTTTATTGTTGTCAATTATAATTGCACTTCAATGGAGTAATTTGATGCTCGTTTTCTAAAAAAAACCTTTCAATTCTCAAACCTGGGATCTTGGGTTTCTTCCAGAAAAAAGTCTCTCGTAGATTCTTATGTGCTTGAATCCCTTTATTACTCAAATTATATCACTGGATATCTTGTCTCAATCAATGTGGAATTAACATTTCTGAGTCCGGCATTTACTTTTTTTTTTGATAATCATCAGTTTAAGAATTAGATATTCCATCCAAGGTTTGTTAATTTAAGAGATTTGCGTTAAGGAACTAAATAGATTCTTCAAAATAGATGTCCAAATTACTGATGCCATTTTTGTGATACCTGTCGAAGTTACTATTCGGAACCATAGTAGAGAAAAATTCTTTCATCAATAAATTGACTTTAAGAAGAAATTTTTTTTCTTAGTGTAGTAGACTTAGTGTAGTAGGCAGACTGTGCGGCTGATATTTCATATTGTTGTCCTCGCAATACAAGTGCGAAGGAGGTACATCTCAAATAAGATGGCTATGATACCGGAGTCATGGACGGAGAGAAAGAAAGGCCAGGCAGGCGAATGGGCAGCCTGGGAAGTCGTAACAGAAGTAGGAAGGAAAAAAATTAAATTGTAGTCTAGTGGCTGATTGTCCAGATTTTTCCCTGAAATTTCTTTGCACGTAAAGTCCACGCCATGTGTAAAATTGTTAATCAACTATTTGTTAGGGTATTCCGAAATTTTATCGGCCGGATTTTCAATGATTCTTCGAATAGAAAACTAAAGTCTGTCATCTTTTTTTGAATATTCTCCATAATGATTCGGTGATCCAGTAGATACCTACAGTAGCTTTTCTGCCGACAGGTGCCCTGGCACGTGAAGATAACAGTCCCCCAAGTCTTCCAGCAGGCTTAGCCGGCGCTGGGGTCACCGGGGCAGGGGCTGGCTCATCCTCATAATCGTACTCCTCCTCAGCTGACCTGCAGCCAGCTATTAGACATAGCCCCAGTAGTCTGCAACATCATTAAAGTCATGAATTTACACATTTTGCGGGCTTCTTTAGTAAGTGGTTAACATTTTTATAGAGACAAAAAAATACATTTTAATGTAAAATTCTTCCATGCACTCATTGCGCCTGTCATGCCTGTACCACTAAGTGGATTTTTGACCTGTGACATTCACGTATATAGCCGCAGAGACTCACTTTCTCTGGATAGTTTATCACATGTACAAGTTACTACGATTAATTTCGTTGTGAGAGATAAATTTTCATAAATGAACGAACGATTAAAATTTCAGAAAACCCTCAGATTCTCTACATTATGCGGTGTAATTCAATTTAATTTGCCGGGAAATACTAATCAGTCTCCTTCTTATGAAGAAATAGTGAAAAAATGTTTAGCAACCAATTGGCATTTGTTGTTTTTTGCGAAATATGTGGGTAATTTTGTAGGTACAAAAAGAAATTGTCATATGAAAATTTATGATCGATTGTTGATTAACAACTTCACGATCGTCTTAAAATGAGTGATTCTACAGAAAATCCGACAACGATGTTTGGTGTTCTCAGCAATTGCTCTTACAAAAAAAATATATATAAATATATGTTTTGGAGAATATGAGATTCTGGATGATTGGTAAAATGTTGTGAAAATGTTGAGACTAGAAGTTTCACTCTGAATTTTCGTAGCGAAAACTATTTTTATCCTCGAAAATATTCTGCAGTTTAAAGTTATTTTCTGTTTGAGGCGATCCACTTCTTTCACTAGCAACTTTTCACATCTTTCGCATTTTTTTTAAGGATTATGCGAACAACTAAGGAACTAGGGAGGTCATCATTTTCATAATTTAATCAGTTCTTAAAAGTTATATAAAAACGCCTCAATTGTGAGAAAATTCCTTCATTTTACACGTACACAGGCACATAGACACACACACTTAAGAAATCTCTGGTTCATGAACCATGGACAAAAAATCATCGGAATTCAACATTTAATTTTCGAAGTCATTACAAGACTTATGCGCTTCACGTTGGAAAGTTAATTAAATAATAATCATCAATGAAGTTGAAATTGAAGTGGGCCCCCCCCCCCCCATTCGCTGTGTCTGGTAATGGGGAAGCTGATTGTCCGGCAAGAGAAGCCACCAATGGTATCAGTGATGATGCTATACCAATTTTGTGCATCGACTTCCGCAAACATTTTAAGACAGAATTATTTCATAAAATGTTCAGAATGATTACTAAAATAGGAGAATACACGGGTAAATTTTTAAAAAATACTATTATACTGAAAGGAGGAAGGCCTGGTCTAAGGGTAAAAAATTACCCAGAGAAATTGTTTTATGGTTTAATCAGGCCAGAGTCTACTGTTATAGTTATGCAAAATCACGGGGGCAAATTGGTATAATTACTTCTACATCATGTAAATGCGGTTATGAGGAAGCAACTATTGATGGTATTCTGTGGCAATGACCGCTGTATGATAATTCTAGCCGAATTATATGCCAAAAGTTAGAATTCCTCGCATTCCTATTGCTATACTAGAACAACTCTCTAAAACTCTGTCGTTCTAATCAGTGAGTTTTTTCGCAAGTATTCCATATAAATTTTATATATATTGCGAAAATATCAGTTACGATAATATCTGTTAATAGTGTATATGATCTTACATATGTAAGGTGAAATGTAATTATTTAGAAGTGCCTAATAAATTTTGTTCTTACATTTCAAATTCAAAATCCTCAAAGTAAGATTTAAGCTCAGAAAAAATTGCAAAATTTGAAATGAAATAAAATGTATGGTGAAACCATCTAGCGATTGCTTATATATGAGTCATCACTTAATCTCCATTTTTTCATATTTATTATGGATTCGGTATAAGGAATTGAACAAAGTTTCATGGAACTATGGAATTTTAAGCCTTTCAATCATCAAAACAATTTTCATGTTTATCGCTAGTAAATGCTTAATGCCGTGAAACTTTAGGATTGTTTTAGAATCAATAGAATGTTTATAAATTCACAGCTTGAATCTTGTTTTGTTGATTCAGGTAATGATATCTGGGGACTTCATTTGTTCGAATATTGGATAATTTTCTATAATTATAATTGCCACGTGGTTGATTGTTCGAATACCTTAGATACATTACAACAAATGGTTGAAAATATGCAAAAAATGTGGTGGTTACAAGGCTATCGGTAGAATAAGTAAAGACGAATAATGAACGTCTCCTCGCAATACAAACCAATTTGTTCAGTTAAAATTTCAAAAGATATGTTGTACAATCTATTGTATGGGAATTGAAAAAATTTAATTAATTATAAGCTTTATAATAAATAAATAGAAGGAGAAGATGAGACCAATAAAAATATCAATGCCTGTTTCCACATGAAGATTTCAGGATTTCAAGGCGATCACAAACTTTTCACTTTGCCCCATTCCCTCGAGGTTACTAACACCTGCCCAGGTGTTATTACAAAATAGACGTTACATGATTAATATCTATACTTTGTGCTTACATATACAATAAACTTTTAACAATTCACCTAAATAGTTCACAAATATTGGATATATGTTGGCACCCGCATGCAGAGGAACAAATTCGTCGATTCCAGTTTCCAAGATATTTGATTTTTTTTCTTCCAAACTCTGCTTTAATCTTATGTTATAAACTTTGCCAATCTCCGTGAGCGTCAGCAGTTCTAACGCTACACGAGGAGGATTTTTTCAGTAAAAATTATCGTTCCGTTCGGTAATCCTCTTGCGTTTCGATTTGGGGAAAAAATTACCTAATTGTATAGTCAAATTCAGCAGTTAGATAATTTTTCACAGAAAACAAGATAATTTTTGTCAAGCAGTCAACAAAAAATTATGCACAAATCAAGATAATTTTAATTAAGTAGTCAACAAATGTTACTGAGCGATCAAGTTATTTTTGTGAATGCCGAGATAGCTGTTACTGAGCCTACGGCTAAAATACAACATGATTACCGAACAGAATAGTAATTTCTACTCAATATATCTCACGGTATATCAAGATCATTCTAGATTCAAAATATATGGAATTAGATCAAGGTTATCAGAATATACTTAACTGTCGAAGTGCCAAGTTTTGAGATAGATGCCCGCATATATTTAAAAAGCTGTATTTGATTCATCCGAATCTAGTCTAGATTTTCCGAAAGAAAAATCTTTCGGAAAAAAATTATGAAATTGGGTCTTCTTTCAAAATCCAAATATTTTACAATATTTTCCGTTCCTGACAATTATATCATTGATTAATCATTCCGAAATTGGCTTTTTAATGCGAATTTCCCTGTATAAAATTATATCTCGTGATTCATGCCTTCTCATACCGACATCTGAAGAATTTCAATTCATTGAATGTCAAATGACATTAGAAAAAAAATTAAATTAAATTAAGGTAATAAAATAATTTCGATACTAAAGATCTTCAACACCCGAATTTTAATTCACGACTCTCATTCTAACTTTCTGCCTCTCATAAATTACATAAATGTCAATCTTCCCGAATATCTGCATCCTCCCATACCTTATGTAACCCATTTTAATGAATTTTCATTCACCCAAACTTGAGAATTTCGATTGTACTAAACGCCCGAACCAACTGAATCCGATAGAGAGATTGTTTGAAACATGCAACATCACCAGTGAAAGCGAAAAATGAGAGTTATATGAATGGTACATGGATCAATTCATTTAGAATGATTCGAAAAATTGTCAGAATTGAGAAATCGGTAAATGAATGAAAATATATCACAGGACTCATGCTAGTTCAATTACTCGTAATCAATGTGTCGGATTTACAATGTCAAGCACGGAATCTTTTTCTTCACTATTATTATCCATTTGAGATGGTCAAAGTCATTTCTTGTTAGACTATTTTAATGGAAAAACAGAAATCACCCAAGCTGCTTGTGAAAGTCTTCCTGACTTTACTTTCTGAGAATTATTTCGGCAACTTTCTTTGGATTGCTTTGTATTGTATTTCAGAAACTTTCAGCCAAAGACAGTGGTTTTTCCGTCACTCAGCCCGATAAACTGCAATTCTACTCTATTGCTGGCGATTTTTTCTGGCCCAGTTACGGAAATCATTGCGCCCTCGCTGTTAACTCGAAGGTCACCATGTCACATTCGTCAGAAAATGCTTTCATCACTTGATGATATAATGGATTATTTTGTCACTTGCTACCTTCACTTCACGCCAAAATGGAATTCTTCGTTCACTCCTAGATGAAGAGTAATTTCGTCCGCCAGTAAATGTCGACTATTACTCTTGTAATATATGCTTCTCAACCTACTCTAGTAGTAAAATTACTTACAGACTTGATATTCAATAGTTTAAAATTTAATAGTTTACAATTTGAATTAAAAAAAAAATGTATTTTGCCGTACTGCTTCTAGGGCTTTCTCGTACGGGAATTGGTATTACATACTTCCCAAACTCGAAAACCCTAAAATCACTACGGCAAAATATG